>CM045771.1:76480996-76779751 GCA_025200525.1 Camellia lanceoleosa | reverse complement strand
GGACCAAATTGACTTGTGGAAGGGAAGGATCAGGTTCTGGTGATGGCTCTAAGAGGAAGTCCGTTACTCTGGTCTTCCTCCGGTTGCTGTATCTGTAGGTCGGCTCAAAGTTGAGTAGCTCAGCCCAACCTTGATTTGGATGTCTTAGTGCGGCGCGGAGGGCGTCAAGGTTGGGGTAATTGTACAGCGACTTTAAATGGTTCAAGTCTACATGAAGGAAAAAGTCGACGGTTAGTGCAGTAAAAAATAAGAAAATCGAAGTAAAAGAAAACACAAAACTGAGCCAAGGTTTTCATACCAGCTACTCCCTTGTTCCAGTTTATTCGGTCGCCTGGGATCTGGGCTTCCTGGTCTTCGAAATTCCCAGAAACCCAGAAAAAATCATCATCGTTTACATCTTTATCCACGGTATCTTTGACTATTTTTTCTCGGCGGCATCTTATTCTTAAATAATATACCTAGCAATCTTCGTTTGAACCTAAAGAGTATTGATGAAATAGCTCGACTAAACCGAGGTTAAGGCCAAGCCGATGGTTTAGCTCGGCAGTGCCATTTATTATTCGTTATGAGTTTGTGGAAAGTTGGGTAGGGCAGAGATTGGTTTGTCTGAGGAATTTACAGAGAAGGGGCTGTACAGGGAATCGCAGTTCGGTTTCTACAATAGAGAGGAGGGTGAAGGGAACAAAACCCCGTTTTCCCCAAGGAGTGGTGTCTAGTTCGGCTAAACTAAGATGGACGTCATCAGGGATGTGGTAGTCCCTTCGGAACTCGGCCATAGCCCCTGGTGAGTTTACTAAAAACCTATATTTACCCATGTGGTCTTAAATTATGTATAAATTAGCTGTAGTATTGGCTCAGTGGTGAGGTGATGCTGAGTAGCTCGGTTGAGCATTCAAAGGAGTGCCTGGCCAACCTAAATCTGCAAAGTGAAAAAGAAAGGTGTTAAGCACAGATCGTTGGACCACGTTTTAGAAACAAAGGCTGAATAAATGAAGTCCTAGCTCGGCTACGTGGGGTATGTCATTTTTAGCTTGGCTTGAGCGAGGGACTTCAGCCCGGTTGAAACTTATGGTACAACATTCTTAGTTCGGTTATAACTCGATTAGTGGTTGAAGCCTTCTAGTGCGGCATTGTGCAATCCTAATACAGTTCACTAGCTCAGCAAAATAAGGCAAAGGGTACTTAGACCAATTGAAACTACAAGAAAGGCATGAAGTTTTAGTTCGGTTGTTTAGTTTGGCTAGGTTTGCACCTAATACAAACAACTTCCTAGTTCGGTTGGAGTGATATTTTGGATCTAAGACGTCCCATTTCAGTTTGTTCGCAAATCCAGTAGGTGTGAGTACTATTCAAGAAGTTCTTACTCATTACAGAGAAAACTATTTGAAAAGTGTTGTGAAAAAACACGTATATACAAATGGTACATGTTGCTAGTCAAATGGAAAGAAGAAAAGGATTAAGTTACTTACAGATTGGAGAAGGAAGGATGCAGATCTGAAACCACGAAGATGATGTTGGGAATGCAAGCTTCGCAGGTACTAAGGTTGCAGAAATGGAGGCTCAAGCAAGAGAGAGAGAGAGAAGATGAATAGTGCAAGTGAATGGTTCAAAGCATAAGGTTTGGTTTTGTGAAAAGGGAAGGAAAAAAGGCGAGACTGTTCAAATGTTGCGAGGTACGAGGGCGGCTGTGATAACTACTTGGGCCAATGAAAGTCTGCCATGTGTCCATGGAATAGAAAGCGATTCAGTTACAGCGACTGAAGAAACGCTTTGACCAGATTAAAGGCTAAAGTTTTTAGCTCGGCTTGTAACAGGTAATCCCGATCATGCTGCACAGATGGAATTAAGGGGCAATTGAGAGGGTAATTTATGAGTAAATTAGGCCGAGCTGGGTAATGGGCCGTCTTGTGTGCCACAGTAAGAAGGGCTGAGTAAAAGGGCCTGGTAGCTAGCTCAGTGCGAAAGAGCCTTGTAGTTAGCTCAGTCACCACGGTTAGAGTGGCAACAATTAGCTCGGTCACACCAATCTAAGCCAAGGTATTTTGAGCCTTCCTCAGGACCTTGCTCTTGATTAGGTCGATCCAAGCTTGCTATGGTTAGCTTGGTCTCAACAGGTGAAATTGAGGTACAAGCTATGAAGGGAAGAACCGAGCTAGTAAGAGCTCGGTCAATTTTGCCAGGTTAGCATGGCCATATTAGCTCGGTTGTTTTGTCATACTACCGAGGTAAAACTATCTCACTTGGTTTAAGCAGTGAAAGGGGTATTGAAAGATAAGCATTATCTTTCAGGAGTGTGATTTCTAGGAGGACTCTACATGGAGGAATAAGAGTCTTACTAGGATTGCGCCACGGGGAACCTATAAAAGCTCATAACATCACCTATGGAAAGGTAACACAACTTTGATTCTCGAATACACAGAACTTTTGTCTATTTGTCTATTTTGCTGACTTAGGCATCAGAGAGGTATTCGGCACACACCCTCCAGCTAGCTTACGTTTGTGTTTTCAGGGAGTAAAGCGACGACGTTTGGAGGTGCGCAGACTTGATCAATAGGATTATACGAGAATATTATTTCTTGCTCATACACAAATAATGTTCCTTGATAGTGAAATATACCTGAGTTCTCTACAAGCTCTAATTTCATGTTCTTAGAGCATCCGCATCAAGTTCTTCAAATTTTTAGGCTAATTTAACCCAAAATTCACTTTTTCTATTTTGACTAGTCACCTTTTTAGTATTTACTGTATCAAACTCTCTATTCTAACTCAATCTTATTAAAATATTAATTTGTTATTGTATTTGTTATTCTTTCTTTTTTTATTAAGTTGATGAGGTGCTACCAAAACAATTCTTAAAAAATGCAAAAAAAAAAAAAACAAAAACAAAACAAAACAAAAAATTTGTTGTTGACCGGTCAACCGATTAGGCAATTTTTGGCATTTTTCCTAGTTTTTGGCTCAGTTTTCCTGCAGAAAATATAATAAAAAATCATATAACAAATGAACAGAGCCTCAACAAAGTTGTTGAGGTACTGTAACAAATCTAAGAAAATGTTAATTTAGAAAAAATTTGTTGAGGCTGATGAAGGGAGCATTTGATGATTTATTAACTATATTTTAGTTTTTTGTTATTTTAGTGATCTTGATGTGGATGCTCTAAGCATCTGACTATCTCTCTCTTTCTTTTCGTTTCCCACTTTCCCTGTTTGACTTCTTTTTTTCATTTGTTTTTTTAATTTTAGGAATTACACTGACATTACCCTAAAAAGTATTTAAAAAAATAAAAATATATTATAAATATTAAGAATTAATAATATAAATTTTTTCATTAATTCGTAATAATTTTTAAAATTTGGGGAATGTTTAGGATTTGCTTATTTAGTATACTTTTTATATTTTTAAGAAAAGATGTGCCCAAAAAAAAAAAAAAAAAATGAGGCGAGGTGACCCAAATAAATACTTTATCAAAAAAGTGCATTTATTTAAATCATTCCTAAACAATCCCTTAGACTTAATAATAATTTCTCCTTTTTTCCACTCTCTATCTCTCTCTCTGATATGATCTCTAACTATTTTTTTTTAATAAATTACATTGATAATTCCTACGTTTTACCCTTGATATTATTTTGGTCCTTGTAATTTTAATTAGTTTAATTTTGACCATTAATTTTAAAATGAGAATCTTTTGTGCATTTATGATGTTAAGATTTTAAAGGATAAAAGACATACAATATTTTCTTAGTGATTAGGGTCCCTCGACATTTTTTTAGAAAAATATCAATCAAAAGTTTCAAAATATAGACAAATTTCTATAATTTGCTCAATTTTTATGACTACAGCAAAACCGAACCCATCTAGGTTTATTATTGGAATTGACTATTTAGCTATGAACTATTCCAATTGAATGCAAACTTTATCTGTGTGAGCATGGTAAATTTAGCTACGAACATGAAGTTATACCTTGCAGAGAGCTTAGGTTATATAGGTATATTTCATTATCAAGGAATATCATTTGAATTCACTACTTAGGCCTCATTTGGGGAGTAATTATTTTAGCTAAAAAATTAAAAATTTATTAGAAGTTATCATATCATTTTTTTTACTTTTCTGCACATCTTTTTATAAAAAGTGAAAAAATTACTAAAATAGTCGGTTCCCAACGTTGTGAACATGGTAAATTTAGCTAGGCATAAAGGAAATTCTTTAAAATAGATCGTAAAATTGTTTTTAGTGTTAAATAATACATAAAAAGTAAATTAAAAGATAAAATATAATTTTGCTCTCTAAAGTATTCGTTCTTTATCATTTTAATCCTTAAGTTTTAATTTTTCATTTTGTCCTCAAAATTGTCAATTTGAATTAAATTAGTCCAATTTCAAACAGATGTTTACGTCGTTAATGGAAAAATTATAAATTTCAACTATGGTCCTTAACATATATTTTTTGTATTATTTTGATCTCTAAAATATTAATTTGTCAATTTTGTCCTTTAATATTGTAAGGTTATGTTTTATTTTCTCCATGAATGTTTCAGGACCAAATTGACAAAATAAAAAATTTTGGAGCTAAAGTGACACAAAATACATATTTTAAGTACCATGCATGTATTTCATTATTATTCCGTTAACCATTTAGAAGGTCCGTTTAGAAGTGGACCAAATTGACTCAAATTAAAAAATTTAAGAATGAAATTGACGAAATTTAAATTTAAAAGTTTAAAATGACAAGAAACACATATTTTAAGAACCATAAATATATTTTATCCTATATTTAAAAAATATAAAAAATTATGAATATTTTGATATTTTACACTTATTAGTAATAATCCGTAAGATTGCTATTAGTAAAACTCTATCCTTAATTGCTTCAAGAGACTTTCAACATTTTGGATAGTTTGAAATGTACTTTTGATTATATCTCGAAAAAGACTAGGTTTATGCTAAGGTAAATTATAAGTAGATTCTCGTATTTTAGTAACCTTTAGTTTTTAACTAAAATATAAGGTAAAAAAATTAGGACAAATTACATATTTAAAATACAGTTTTCTCCCATAATTTTAGAAATTATATCATGCCATTTAAGTTTATAATTGCATAACAAATGCCTTTTTTTATTAATAAATCATTAAGTCAATTGACAGTTTTTAATGACGTCGGAAACATATTTCAATTAATAATTTAGATGATTTTAGGGATATTTACCAATAAATCGTATCTCACAAACAGTTTTACCGATTGGTCTTAAGGTTATTTCTATTGTTCTAATTAGTCCTATTAGTGGGGAAATATATTACCAGTTCATCCTATTTCCTTTGTTTAGTAACATTGAGTGGTCAATTATACCCTTCCATATGTGTGTCGCGTGACATACATCATTCCAAGGCAAAAAGAATAAAGAGCTAGTGTACTTTGTTGATGTGTGGCACCCATTGTGTGTGTCGCGTGACACTCCAAGTCAAAAAGTATAAAGAGCCTTAGTGTACTTTGTTGATGTGTGACACCCATTGTGTGTGTCGCGTGACATATTGTGTGTGTCACGTGACACTCCAAGGCCAAAAGCATAAAAAGCCTTAGTGTACTTTGTTAATGTGTGACATCCATTGTGTGTGTCGTGTGACACTCCAAGGCAAAAAACATAAAGAGCCTTAGTATACTTTGTTGATGTGTGACACCCATTGTGTGTGTCACGTGACATGTTGTGTGTCACGTGACACACCCTCATAAAGAGTCTTGGTGTACTTTGTGTGTGTCATGTGACATATTGTGTGTGGCACGTGACACACCCTCATAAAGAGCATGCATCTAATAACATCTAAATAAGGGCATTAAGGTCCCTCAAAATATCCAAGGACTAAACGGTTTATTAGAAAAAAATTTGGGACCAATTGGTTCATAAGTTTAACATTTGGGATTTATTGGTAAATCTCCCATGATTTTATTGTTGTATAGGAAAGTAGTTAATGATTTTATTTTTTCTGCTATTTTTGTTAAACAAAAAATTCTAACAATGAGAGTTTTTGTAATTTTTTAAACTATAGGGATAATCCTTATTTTAAACAAATCTTAGGAGTTGTATTTGTAATTTACCCAAAAATTATTATGTTTGGAATGATTTTTTGGCATTTTATGAGAAAAACGTGCACAAAGTAAGGAGAAGAAAAATATTTGAAATTTTTTTTTTTGGGGTATAGTTTGTTAGCTTTTTGACATTTTTAGTGATTTTTTGACTTTTAAACTAAAATTCAAACTCCCAAGTATACAAAAGATATTAGTATCAATATCAGTAAATAAATAGCCAACAGATAAGCAAACTTGCAACAAAAAAGAGTCCCTCTCACATTGAGTTTGTCCTATCTACTTGTTAGTAAAAATTATGCAAGGCTTTGATTGACAACAACTAAGAAATAATTTAAACAAAACAATTTAAATAAGAACAGTCAAGCAACTGTGGAAATAGTTTGAATGCTTCAAAAAGATAAGGACTTCTTTGGAACAACTGACAATTACAAAATAAACAACGTAAACAAAAAAATAATTTCAAAATGAAACTACTGAAATTTACTAAGTCACCAGATACAATTTTATAGAGAAAACTACTCCTAAATTACAACACTACTCCCAAGTCTAAAGCCTAAGTGATGTTGAGTTGTTGATGCCCTTTCCTTCTACAAATCTATGACTTTTATAGCTTTCCTTACTTCTCTAACCCATGACTCCATGATCCTTAAAGTTTGCAACTGCTGTTGCATAACTACTATAACTGCCCCTCTTGCAATTTGCCCATTAAACCCATGACCTTCTGCCAGTAACTGCTCCATTACCTGGGCCACTCCATAAATAAGATTCAACTCTTATTAGTGACACTTGTCCTCTGATTGATGCAAGATCCCCATTTTGACTCGACCACATGCCATTACCTGGCTGGTCCACCTGTCGACAGAATCCAACAAAAATGGGTGCAAACAATGCCCCTTGTTTAACTTAAATAAATATCGAATGTTTTTAACTTAAACAAATTTGCTTCTTTAGGTCCAAATAAAGAAACCACGGCCCAAATGTAAATGACCTGCAACTCTGGTTCACACTCAATACTGGGCCTATCACAAACTATAAAAAGCCCACCATGGAGAGAAGGGTAAACAGGTTCCCATTTAAACAAAAATGGACCATACTTCTCACCATATGATCTGTCGATAGGTCCAAAAACCCCAGGATCCTGCCCATCATACAATAACTTCTCTCTATTGAAAATTTGAAGATCACCTGCACCTAAGGTATTGAACCTTAAGCAATGATCTCTCATACTCTCCTTCAACTTATCAGCCAAAATTGCTTGCAACTTTTCCTTCTCAGTTCCACATCTTGAACAAACAAACTTGTCTTCATCTATCATCTTCTTTCCCTTCATTTGTTTCCCTTTATGGATTTTCTCCAAATCAGTTAGCAACAGACTTGGATTTAGGGCCTTCCTCTTGATGTTGGATGTTATCATATGAATTGGTGCCATCTTTGGAAAAGGATTATTGTCTACTGCCATAACCCCTTTTTCTTTCTTTGCACACTTCAGTGACCCTTTTTGTATCAAATCCTACACGCAATTTCTAAAAGTTAGACAATTATTGGTAGAATGTCTAAAAGTGTTATGCCATTTACAATATTATTTTCCTACTCTGTCTTGTTCTTTTGGTATTACATGTCAAGGGTACAATGTTAAAAACTTATTAGCCAACAATTCATCAAAAATGGTACAGCTTTAGACAAATCAAAAGAATACTGCCTAAATGTGATGTTTGTATTTCTTTTAGTTGGCTGAGTTGCCGATATATTCACTGGTTTGTCTACTTTCCTCAAATTCCCACAAACCACTGGTGTTTTGCCAACCACTTGTGCCACATCTACATCAATTCCTGCTTCCAAGTCAACCTCCTGGAAATAAGTCCCATATGAATTTGCATTTCTATGCCTTTCCTCCCTAAGTATCGACTCATATCTGGTTGCTCTAGATGACAACTCAAACAGGTCCCAAAATTCCATTCCTTCAAATTTCTTCCTTAACTCGAATTCAAACCCATTTTGGGCCATTCTCACAATCTCAACTTTAGTCCTATACATTCTACACCTATTGTTTGCCCTTTTAAACCTATCAATGAACTGTTTTGCACTCTCAAAATTTTTTTGCCTTAATTCAAACAAATCGACAAGAGTTACTTTAGGCTCAATTCTATAAAATTGGGCATGAAACTAGTTCTTGATATTCATCCAGGTATGAATTGAATTAGCAGGAAGGTTAATAAACCATGTAAAAGCAGTTCTAGTCAAAGAGTGTGGAAATAACCTCATTTTGAGAATATCATTGTTCCCTATTTCTCCACACTGTAAGGTAAACCTCCCTATGTATTCAATTGTTGACTGATTTTCCTCACCATGAAACAAGGAAAACTCAGGCACTCTGTAATTCCTACGGAAAGGTTCCTCATCTACCCACTGAGGGTAAGGCTTCCTAAACCTAGGCCTTTCAGGCCTGTACATCCCCAGGCTATAAAGGTCTTGGACAATTTGTACAATTTGGTCCCTTTGGCTATTATCAATTTGATTAAAAGCATTTTGCCCCCCCCATAACCATAGTTGTTTTCAAAAGGTTCTTGCCTGTCGAAGTTTAAAGGAGGTCCTGGTTCCCTTGGACTTGGACCATTACCATACATTTTAGGTCTGTGCACTTCAGTATATGAACCAGCATTCTCAAAATTATTGACCCTTTGATTTCCATAACCCATATTAGGAACCTCTCCATACCCGACATTCTGGTTTTCAAAACCTTGACCATAATTTTCAAAAACCATATTATTTCTTGGCCTCATGTTTGGATAACTATTGAATTCTATTTTAAACAAATTTTAGTTTTCTATACCCTTTTGACCATAAAGTGGATTAGAAATAACATAGGCCCAGATTGCCCCCCAGGCCAATTTCTTTGAGTTTTAAAACTCAGAGTTTGAAATACCTGTTACATTCTTTCCTCAGCAGTTGCGTCCCTATAAAAGGACATTGGTTCATCAACAGACTGCTACGGCATATCAGTTGGTGACATACCAGTGGGTGGCATCAAGTGTGTACCCTCTACCTTTGAAGACATCTTTTGTCCTTTACTTCACTCTGACTTGAGTACTCCATCGATGGAACCTTCAGCACACTCCTTACTTCCCCCAAAGGATTTGATTTTCCTCTAGTGACTGGTTCGCTAATGCTTCTCTTATCTGAGCCACCAAGACTCTTATGGGGATTTTAGCATGGCCACTTGCCTGGCCTTCTATGCTCAATGCTTGGCCACTCATTTGGCCTTTTGGAGCCACTACCTAGCTTACATATTGAACACCACTACCATCAGCCAAGACCAAATCCTGGTCCACTTCCTCTTCATCAAACTTAACAGTCATCTTTTTTGAATGCTTATTAACCTGTTTCTTTGCCTTCACCATTGTTCCAAATTGTGCTAGAATGTCCCACTAGGTGTGCCAAAAATTGTTAGTAAAAATTATGCTAGGCCTTGATTGACAACAACCAAGCAATAATTCAAACAAAAGAATTTAAATAAGAACAATCAAGCAACTGTGGAATTAGTTCAAATGCCTCAAAAGGATGAGGACTTCTCTGGAACAACTGACAATTACAAAATAAACAGAGTAAACAAAGAGTAATTTCATAATGAAACTATTGAAGTCTACGAAGTCACCAGGTACAATTTTACAGAGAAAACTACTCCTAAATTATAACAATACTCTTGAGTCTAAAAACTAAGTGATGTTGAGTTGTTGATGCCTCTTCTGCAAATCTCTAGCTTTTATAGCTTTTCTTTCTTCTCTAACCTATGACTCCATGATCCTCCAAGTCTGTAACTGTTGCTGCATAACTACTGTCAAGCTCCATTAAATGTTTAATTTTACCTGACGAATGGCTCCCCCTACAAGATACCATGTGTCCATCATCATTGTTAGCCCTTCCTTGACAGAGAGAAACTCCCACTTTGTGCATGACTCCTCTTGCAAGTTGCCCACTAAACCCACGACCTTCTGCTAGTAATTGCTCCAGTACCTGGGACACTCCACACATAAGATCTTATTAGTGACACTTGTCCTCTGATTGATGTAAGATCCCCATTTTGACCTTGCCATATGCCATTACTTGATTGGTCTTCCTGCTGACAAAATCCAAGAAAAATAGGTGCAAGCATTACTTCTTCTTCTTCTCCTTCTCCTTCTTTATTTTCTTTGATATTTGAACCTGTATTTGACAAGAACAAATAACATGAATAAAATGTCATTGAAAATTTCATAATTAACTATTTACTCACTTCCTTGGATGAACGATGGCAATTAAACGATGAGGTGTATACATATGATTGTTATTGTGAATGCACATGTGTAGCAGTTAGTGCAACAGGCCCACCCATGGCCTGTTAAGACTCCAACTACTCTATTCGTGCTTGTTGAGGTTGGACTGTGCCTTGCATCTGACTAAACATAGCATCCATCATTTCTTTCACTTGCATCTCCGTTTGTACTTTATATTGGTTAGGTTTCTCTTGGACTTGTGTTTGGATAAGATGAGCTTGCTCTTGAGTGGCCTATATCCACCTCCAAAGACATTTGTTAGAGAAAGACCCAATCCATATGTTCGAACATGACCAAGTTGCTTAGGCCCTAGAACCTGTGTGAAGATCTCCTCATCTGTACCACTGGATTACACCCCCGAGCTCCTTCATTTGTGTCTACAATTGTTAATCAGTGCCACCAATAAAATTTATATTATCAAAATTGATGAAGAGTGTCAAGTCTGTGTGCTCAAGTGTCATGAAACACAATAATCATAGCCGAAGGTCTAGCAGAAAACACAGTTGCAACACCAACTGTAACCACAGCCTCTAAAGCCCAAGCAACTCATCCACGGGCTGCAGCCATAGTACAGGAAAATGAAAATCATCTAAACTAATGCACTAGGTGTAACAACGCCCGGGGGGGGGCCTCGCTACAGTTCGGACTCGATTTTTGTTGCGGTTCTAAATCTTGAACCAAAGAGTCCAAATCCGGCAAATCGTTTTGAGAAAAACAGATTTTTAGAAAAGAAGTACCAAACATGGACCTTTGCCGGATAATGAGTCGCCACCTAAATATTTTTAAAATGGGAAATTTACAAGACCCTGACCTGGTGCCAAAAGCCAACGTGTCCAGCATCACCAAAGTTGGCCCGGGAACTTGGGTACGATTAGGGAAGGTCACATCGTGAGCACCCCTCTCGCCGGCCAAAGACCGCCTCTACTAACCATGATATCTCGATTTTGAAAACATTGTGAGTTCTTATTCTGGTTATTTGCCTAGATTACTATGTGATGCTCGCAGCAAATAAGTATAGACTGGGCCGTCTGAATTGGAACTAAACATTTCATGTTTGTTTGTGAAAGATGGTTTGCTACCCGCAGGTAGGCTTAAAATACAGATTTTGCCACAATCTAGTGGGCTTAACACAAACAGTCGATGAATTGCTCCAATTCAGATAACTCAACCTCCACCCACAGGCATTCAAGGCAGTTATATCACATAAGCATTTAGCCTCATGGTAAGCATGCTATCATGGCAACACTCACACACATGCGAGGATGCTAAAGCATAAAAACTCACCGAGTACTCCAAGCCAAAACAGAAAACTGATTAGGAATCATGCATGATCCTAAATATACAGAATTGCCTAATGCAACACATGCAAAATGCAACTATAGCAGGCTCGGCTATTCTAAATATGACATGTGAAATGCAACAGCTATCAAGTACTCAACTTGGAATTGAAATACAAATGCAGTTTGTATGATGCGCCGAGCCCGGTGCGTGCAAAACAGATGAATGATGCAAACATGCTGTCATACTGTATGCTAATTGAAATATGCCCTATATCTAACCATCCAAAGCGGATAAATAAAAGGGAGAAAGAAATGGGGGTTGGAAGACATACATCACACTCACACACCCTTATTACAATTTTGCCCTCGCGCAGAGGGTCCGAATAAAATAATAATACAGTCCGAATAAAAGAATATACAGTCCGAATAAATATACAGATTTCTAATTAATTAACAAATTAATTACAGAGAATAAGCGGCATGCAAGCGTGGACCGCCTTGCTCGATGAATGGTATATCTTTGCTAAGCACGAAATCCACCGATGCCCTGATTAGCCTCTGTTTGCAATTTTCTCGAAATGCGTGCCAGCCTCCGAAAAGTTGTTGATTGTTGATTTTGCTGCAACAGAGAGCAGGAAAAGGGCATAGCAATGTATTTCACAAATATATGCATGTCTCGATCCTCGTGCCACCAATCACGCACATCGATGCATGATGGCCGAGGAATCGAATTGCACAACTCAATATGGAATGAATGCATATGAATGCTACAACAAAACCTAACTCCATCATGGGTAATCCGGAGTGTCGGTGACTTGGGAATTGAGACTCGTTAATTACTCGGTCTGAAGCAGCGCCTCATTCCCCGTGCAATACACATGATATGCATGAAATGCAACTAACATACAACCTAGCATGCACGATGCTATGAGAATGAGATGCGTCGAAATGCGTGCCCACTGGCACGCAAACCGAGGCAATGATGAAATGCAAACCGGATAAAATAGAGTGCCTTGAAATACGTGCACACGGGCACGCAAATCGAGACGGAGGCATACGCAATGCCAATCGGATAAAACAGAATGTCTCAAAATACGTGCACACGGGCACGCAAACCGAGGTAGAGGCATACGCAATGCCAAGCAGATAAAACAGAGTGCCTGGAAATGCGTGCACACGGGCACGCAAATCGAGGCAGAGGCATACGCAATGCCAAGCGGATAAAACAGAGTGCCTCGAAATGCGTGCACACGGGCACGCAAACCGAGGCGATGATGAGATAAAAAAAATGGATAAAACCGAAGTGCCTCGAAATGCGCGCCCACAGGCACGCAAACCGGGGCGGTGATGAAATAGGAAAATCGGATAAAACCGAAGTGCCTCGAAATGCGTGCCCGCGGACACGCAAATCGAGGCGATGATAAAATGAGACGCGAAATGCGCGCTTCAGCACGCAAACCGGCGGTGATGAAATGGGAAAATCGGATAAAATAAGTGCCTCGAAATGCGTGCCATCGCGACACGCATAACCGAGGCGATGATGAAATGGGAAAATCGAATAAAACCGAAGTGCCAAATGCGTGCGCGGACGCATAACCGAGGCGATGATAAAATGAGAGGAGATGGCGTCTGAGATGCAACGATGGGCTTACACCAACATGGGAGAGCCTCACCACTCACATAGGTCCGTCGGATAAAACAAAAGTCCTCGAAACGCGTGTCGCGACACGCAATCGGGCAATGATGTAGAAGCGTGAAAATGCAAATTGGGCTTATGCCAACATGAGATAGCCTCACCACGCCACATAGGCTGCCTAATGATAAGAATGAGGTGCCTCGAAGTGCGTGCCCATTGGCACGCAAACCGAGGCAATGCAAAATGATACAAATGGCATGGGAAATGATATGCAAGCATGGCAATGGAATTTCAGCACCTAAATAAAGGGAAAACAGCCCGAAACAATTCAAATGACACTCGAAGCATGCATTCATCCCGAAGTGTGAAATTAAGCCCGAAATGGCCTATAGCCATGCCATACATGCAAAATATGATCATGGCAGCAAGAACAGTAGCAAGGCAGTCCCAAATATGGCATTTTTCAGTAACAAACATGGCCAAAATGCAAGCATAGATAGATCAACAATAGCATGCAAAGTTAGTGGCCAAAAGAGGAGTATTGAGACAAGTGACATATGAAAACCCCAAATGGACAAACTTTCTTCTACAACATTGAAGATGAGCTAAAAATAAGCACAATTTCAGAAGATGACATCCTCAAAATCAGAATAAAATCAAGCTAACAATTCCATGCAAAAATGGAGCTCAAAAGAGGCTATAACAAGAGTCATGCAAAGCAAGCACCAAATGACAAAATTTTCCTCATGAAATGTGTAAAGGGGGTCAAAATAAGACCAAAGTCAGTAGGGGTCGAAGTCCCAAAAACAAATAGAAATAGGTCAAAAGTTGCATACAAAAATGGGCACACTTGATGGAATTTGAAGGAAGTGGTGGATACAATGGCCAAATGAAGTTGAGCCCTTCTACAATGTTGTAGAGGGGCTCAAAATGAGCACAAAACCAGTAGGGGTCGGACCCCTAAAAACAAAAGGAAACAGGCCTAAACTAGTATGCAAGATAATGGCATAAAAGCTAGGTATTGAAACAAGTATATCATAGAAGCCTCAAATGAAGTTGAGCCCTTCTACAAAGTTGTAGAGGGGCTCAATATGAGCACAAAACCAGTAGGGGTCGGAGCCCCAATTCTCAACCAGATAGAGTATAGAAATGAATCAAGAAAAAGCCCTAAAAGTTGGTTTTGAAGACTTACCCTTGAAGACTTGTCTTTCTTTGATTCTTGGCTTTGATTTGTTGCTTCTTGACCTCTGAAGAACACCTCCTTGCTGCTGAAATGGTGGTAGGGATGGTGAGGCTAGGTGTTGATGAAGAGAAGACCTAGGGACTTAGAAGCTTTTTTGAGGTTTTAAGCTAAGGAAATGGAGGTTTTTGGAGAAGTGTTCTTGAAGACAAATTTTCCCAACCTCAGCAAAGGGGAAGGAGGGCCCTTTAAATAGACAAGAAATAGGGTGTAAAGGGAGGAAAGCACCCAATCTTTTCCTCGAAATATCCCGGATGCCGGGATATGTTGGAAGATATCCGGACAGTGGGACAATTTGAAGCAAGAAGGTGGCCGGCCAGTAAATTGTGGGAGGTGGCGGCCACCCCACTGTCGACAGCTACCCCTCTGGCCGTACCATGGCACAAAATTGAAGTGAAGATTTTCCGGCCGACCACCATGCAGAGTGTCCTCCCAAGTGTGTAGAATAAGGTCCTGTGGTCGAATCGCAACGCCAAGCAGTCACAACATAGAGCTTGAAGAAGAGGCTCAAAATGAACTCAACAATTTCTCGCCGACCATATACTTTTGTGCCCTCTAAGATGTGTAGAACAAGGTTCCAAGGTCGGAAATTGGCAACAGGCGAGAGCCACAACATAGAGCTTGAATGAGAGGCCCAAAATGAAACCACAATTTCGGCCGACCACCAACCCTAGGGTCCTCCTAGATGCCCTCATCACAGATATGTATCTTTGGTTGGAAGAAAATACCCCTAGGGTGTTCAACATTGGCCTAAGCGAAAAAACGGGCTCGAGGAGCTAAACCGGTTATCTGGGATAATTGGCTTCTCCCCGGTGATCTTCCCGATGTTGAAAACAGAGGTACCTACCAAGTTTGAACAAAAACTAATGAGAAATGAACGCCGGAGCCAAAACCGAGCAATTCGGGATCCGAAAATGAGGCTGCGGGTGCCTAAGTGGTATTCAAGAGCGAAGTGGGTATCTGCGACCCAGAGTCCTTCTAATGACAAAACAGAGGTCCCCGCCAAGAATCGAGAAAATCGATGCAAAATGAATGCTCGACCAAAACCGGCGCTTTGGGTCTTGAAAACCTTCTGAACACCGAAAGTGGCATACGGCCACGAAGTGGGCATCGGGCCCCAGGTTCCTCAAAATGTTAAACAGAGGTCTCCGCCAAAAAGGAGAAAGCGGATGCGAAATGAATGCTCGAGGCCCAAATCACGCAGCCGGTCGAAATGGGTCATGCACCGTGGTGTTCGGCTGCGAAGTGGGCATCGGGGCCCTAGTGTTCCTCGGAACATTAAAGCAGGTCTCCGCCAAAAACCGGAGAAGTCGGAGATGGTTACGGTCCGAGCCGAGGCACACAAATTGACGGCCCAAAACCGGCAACCGGCTCCGAAATGGGCAAAATGGCCTCTGACCACGAAAAGTAGCTCACGGCCACCGGAGATAATCTCTGAGGATCACTCCCTTCCTCGGGAAAAACAGAGAAAACCGAACTGGTTCGCAAACCGAGACAAGGTAGAGAAGATGGTTCGAAGTCCGGAGGCGGGCACGCCGCCTATGAGACTTGAACGAGCACAAGATGCAACATCACCGAAAGCCAACCGTGACGCTCGAGTCTTAAGGTCGGTCAAAAATAGGGTGTCTACAGTTGCCCCTCTTTGACAGAACTCGAAAGTCAAGAAGTGACGGGAGTGAATGTTAAAGCCCAGAGACGACCCATTTTTGACAAGGCCGAAGACTTAGACAATCATACAAGATAAACAGAGATATGTGCCCGCAGGCAAAATGGGGCAAAATGCAAATGATAGGCACGGAGCCAGGTGATCATGCAAATACAGCAAGCTGTAATGAAGCAAGTATTCGCAAATAGATGCAACAGTTATAAGCAAGAATGCAAAGCAGCAACTACATTTCATGCAGTTAGGAATTCGGAGAATCATTCAATTCTCATCGCGTCTCACACGGAGAAGATACGATACCTGCGCGATTCGTCTGGTCGTACCAGCCTCAAATGAACCGTACATACAATATCGTGCCTGCAAAATAGAGAAATGCAACAAGAACAATATGCCAACAACATATATTCAATGTGATTCCTATGATTCCAAAAGTCTGACACACACAGTGTCGGTGAACGAAGGCAACATAACGCGAGAAAAGATAATGCGCGACAACGTATGTTTAAGCATAGAAGTATGGCACACCGAGAAATCATGCATGACAATGCAAAACATTCATGAGAATGCAAATTATGAGCCAAATAATGTAAAACGAGCAGAAATCAGATGCCGTTTGACATGAAATGATGAACCTAAAAAGCTAGCTTCGGCGGCAACAACTCAATCGCCCTCGATTCAACTCCGGAGAGGTCACAACATGTTTAAAAGGATACACTCTGATTTTGATGAATAATGACGAGACACATATCGAAATTGCGATTAAAGTTCATGAGCAATTCGGCGTCAGAAAGTGCACTTTTCTTCAACTTTTTCAGGTCCCGGGAACTCCGATCTTCCTCAAAATTTGTAGAGAGGTAGGGGAGGGGGTAGGGAAGATGGTCGGCCAGCCCATTGCCCTAGGAGAGGCCATCGGCCAGGGCCAAGAAGTAGAGGGGTCACAGCCGTGTTAGGTGGCCGGCCACCGCCTAAAAGGGCAAAATGGTCATTTTGGCATTTTCTATATACACACCTCCAATGCCATCCAAATCACTCCCCAAGTGTGAAATTCTCTCCTCTTGCTCTCTAAGCCACTTTCTCTTTCAGATCTGCATTTTATCTGGCGTCCCTCGGCCTCCCATAAAGTTGTTTTTGCAAAATCTTTCATTTAAGCACTTTGAAGCTTACTAAATTTCGACTTTGGGACTTCTCTTCTCATTTTCACCACTTGAGGTAAGTTTGTTTCAATATTTGGAAAATTTTTCCGGAGTTGACTTTTGGTTGACTTTTCATTTCCGAGAGTTGACTTTTGTTGACTTTTTCCAATTTTGGCCTATTTTGCTCATTTTGCTCCTCTTGCAGATTTCTCGACATGGCAGCCATTTCCCTCCACGGAGGTTTCAGTCTGTGGGGATGATTTTGATCTCATGACACCGCCCGAGGGTCCGCCCTTTCCTTCCGATCAAGTTATGCTCGGTGATGCATAGGCTTCCATGAGCCACTTTTCGTCATTTACGATTCAACGATCGAGCACTCGTGGATCTTCTTCTCTGAGCCGAGCAGCACCTCTCCTACGATGCAGAGGTATTTCACTTTATTCTCTGTATTTCTCGTGCATTTCATACTCCTGTCATGCTTAGACACACAGTTTAACTTACGACATGAAACTTGCACCCTGAGCATGTAACTTAAACATTTTCATGAACACTGCATACTTGAATAATTGTGAGCGCCAAGGTCACATTAGTTAAAAATTGAACACACAGCCCAAACATTGCTTCCTCGAAGACCCAATCCGAAGTCGAAAATGAGCACACAGCACATACTGACTAAGAGTAGAACACCCAGTCCCAAAACTCAGATTTTCTGAACACGCAGCGCAGATTCGAAGCGAACACACGCCCATTGATTGAGTAGAACACACAGCCCTAAACTTTGATGCACTGAACACACCCAGATTTCGGAGGCGAACACATGCCCTTGATTGAGTAGAACACATGACCCTAAACTTTGAAGCGAACACACGTTTAATCGATTTGAAGTAGAACACACACCCCAAACTTGAAGCGAACACATTGCTTGATTTGAAGTAGAACACACACCCCAAACTTGAAGCGAACACACGCCTTCGATTTGAAGTAGAACACAGCCCCAAACTTGAAGCGAACACGCAGCCTAATCGATTGAGTAGAACACACGTTCCAAACTTGAAGCGAACACACACACTGATTTGAAGTA
The DNA here is from genome assembly GCA_025200525.1 of Camellia lanceoleosa. NCBI lineage: Eukaryota > Viridiplantae > Streptophyta > Magnoliopsida > Ericales > Theaceae > Camellia > Camellia lanceoleosa. The sequence continues at coordinate 76,761,331 of CM045771.1, read as the reverse complement.
GAACACACTCCCAAACTTGAAGCGAACACACACCCCATCGATTGAGTAGAACACAGTCCCAAACTTGAAGCGAACACACACCCATCGATTGAGTAGAACACACAGCCCCAAACTTGAAGCGAACACACACCCGATTGAGTAGAACACACAGTCCCAAACTTGAAGCGAACACACATTAATCGATTTAGTAGAACACACAGTCCCAAACTTGAAGCGAACACACTGCCCACTGATTTGAAGTAGAACACACAGTCCCAAACTTGAAGCGAACACACATTAATCGATTGAGTAGAACACACAATCCCAAACTTGAAGCGAACACACACCTTAATCGATTTGAAGTAGAACACACAGTTCCAAACTTGAAGCGAACACACGTTTTAATCGATTTGAAGTAGAACACACAATCCCAAACTTGAAGCGAACACACAAATTCATCGATTGAGTAGAACACATACCCCAAACTTGAAGCGAACACACAATTCCCATCGATTTGAAGTAGAACACACATTCCCAAATTGAAGCGAACACACTTAATCGATTTTCTAAAACTTTGAACACGCCGCCTAAATGCCAAACTTACTGAACACGCAGCCCATTTTCACTTTACTTGCACACAGCTCATTTTCACTTCATTTGCATATAGCTCATTTTCACTTCATTTGCTGATTTATGCATTTATTCGAAATCAGTTCACTCGCCTGATCTTGAGGATATGGCTCCGTCATTGCCGCGAGGTGGTATTTCGAGCTTCCGGAAGCTGTCCGGGGATTGGTGGACTTTGCAGGTTTTGGGCCATTCTGCAGAGGATTATCTCATTGCCTCATTAGTAGGACTTTACTCGCTGCTTTGGCGGAGAGATGGTGGGACACCACCAATTCCTTCCATTTTTCTGCCACTGGGGATATGACCATGACCCATTGGACTTTCTTTGCATTTCATCGCCTAGACGTAGGCGGTGCTTCCATTCCCTACGATGAGGATATGGGTCAGTGGGAGGTCGCTGGATGCACCTCTTGGGGACACACCACTTTAGACAGAGGTTCGGAGGTCCGATACTCTGGTTTGTCGCCCATTTCCGCGGCCACAGATGGAGCCTGAGACTCTGAGGAGGCGGAGCAAGATGCTCATGGTTTCCTCATGTACCTCCTCAAGACCACCTTGTTCACGATAGAGGAACATGGTAGGCTTGTACCCTCTTGAGCGCTCTGGTGGACTTATCACAGTTGGTCAAGATGATTGGGGCGCCTGGCCCGGCTACCCCTTTGTTATATGGTAGGTCTCTCGCACACGAGGGGACTTACTCTGGCTACTGGAGAGCCCGGGAGGTACATTCGTCCTCTTGATTTACATTTTGCTCCTCATTACTTGTTCACTTTGCACACACGGCGACTTTGCATTCTCAGATTCTGCCTTTAGCACTTTGTACTCATATTCTGCATTGCTTTTCTCAGCTGTGGGTGTATGTGTACTTTCCCACATTGGCTCCGGAGATGGAGGTGGCAGGGCCTCCGACGACTCCGTATTCCTTGATGTTTGATGGTGAGCATCTACCGAGGCCTCGAGAGACTCTCTCTTCTCTGCGACGGTACTTTGATACTGTTCGAGCGACAGAGGTACTTCAGAACTCTCAGTTCTTTTCATTTTCATCTTTGATCAGCATTTCTAATTGATTTATACACCGGTTGTCCGCAGATCACTTGGCAGCCTTGGGCAGTCTTTGGCGACGACCTCGAGCATCAATACCCCGGAGGGTTGACTAGTTCTCAGTACAGATTCTCGCCGAGGACGGTCGGCGGGCTTGGTTCCCGGGGAACGTTTTTGTCGAGATATGGGAGGGCAATTCTCAGGAGCCTCCTGCTGTGCCTCCAGACACCATGCGGACTGCTGATAGATTATCCCCTGAGGAGGTCAGTAGTGCTATGCAGGGCAGTGATGCTTTATTACATCTTCTTGATGGGAGCTACGCCACCTACCGCCGCATATACCTGATGCCCCCCCTGACGGGAGTACGGGCTCCACCACGGAGGTCCACCGGCGCACCATCTTCGAGTCGCGCCCGTGCTACAGATATCCCTTCTTCTAGCAGTAGACATCTAGGGGTAGAGGATTGATTCCTCCAATCCTCCGACTCGATCATCTGGGTGGCCGATATGCCGACGAGTTGGCAATTGGCTATTTGGGACGCCTTACCGTATTCCGTTAGAGCCTCCTCCGCCGATCACGAATATGTTAGAGACCCGACTACGCCCAAGATGTTTTAATTTTGATTTATCAATGATATTTGGACATTGATTCCTTTATCGATAGTTTTGCATGTACATTTTGACCTCTGTTGGGTATCTGACGAGCCGCCGGATCTCGCCACATTCGAGGGCATGATCTTACTTGAGGAGACGCAGATGAGCATCGTGGGTGTGGAGGTATTGTTCATTTTCCCTGCACTAGCATGTTTCGATGATACTCGGTTTTGAACCTTCAACAGATAGAGCACATCCGACACACACCTATTCACATTCTCGTGATTTGCACTCGCTTTTTATGTTTGAACTAATGCATTGCACCTTGCATTTTCAGATGCCTCCAAGATATGCTTCGACGAGGTGGGCCACCCGGCCTTCTCAGAGGTCGAGGTTGGGCCATCCAGCCTTCTCGGTGGGCCATCTAGGCCTTCTCGAGGAGTTCGAGGAGCAGGTCATCTCAAGAGACGCAGGCACCCATCGCCGAGGATGACGAGGAGGAGATCGCAGATCATGTGTCGAGGCATCCTCGGAGAGGAGGCCACGGTCTTGGTTCCGAGGCGAGACGAAGCTCGAGGAGGATCCGGAGGATGACAGCTCCGATCCAGATGGTGATGAAGATGCAGAGATTATCCGCGAAGAGGATGAGAGGGCCTCCCCATTCCTGCTCCCGAGGACACCGATGTTATTTTCGCTTTATTCTACTTTTTTAGCTAGTAGTTTGTAGCACTTTGCACATTGTTAGGCGCTTTATTTTCAGAAACTTGTACCCTTATTTCATTGTAAGACATGATGAAATGAAACAATTTTTGAAAAGATGTTGTACTTGAAATTCTCAAAGATCGCATCGCATTAGTTTGCATAAAATGGAATTGAATGGAAATGTGCCTTATGTATTTACCAGGTCAGGTAGTGAACCGACGCAACAAATAAAAACAAATCGACTCACTAAGAGATAACTGATTCTTAGCAAGTTTTACAACTCGATAAACAAAATACAACAATATTAATGACTCAATCGACAAGACTTAACAAAATTGTGTAATCAAAAGGTAATAATTCAAAACACAAAATGCGACAGCCCGACACAACTTACAACTCGATAAGCAAAACAACAACTCGATAAGCAAAATACAACACGATATACTTCGGATGGACAATCTGGATGACGGAATGCACTCAAAACGAGAGAAATGGAGGCCTTCGACATTCCCGATGCATGAAAATGCTTCAAACTTTCTTCCGGCGGGCAAAATAGGACCGATGCGGGGCTGAAAACATTTCGGAGTTGAAGACCAAGAAGGAGGCCGGGCTACTAGGATAGGTGGTCGGCCGCCACTCCTCCCACAACCACCAAATAAATTTGCAGGAGTCCACTATCACATGTAATGTTTCCCACTCAAGCTCACATGTGTATTCACTCACATCACTCGCCCCTGCCTCGATTTTTCTCACAAAACCCCTATCTCACTTTTCTCTCATCGCACATCTCTATTCTTTAATCTCTCATTTTTCATCCCATCCCGTATATGGTTGATGGATAAGTTGCAAGTTGTGGACTCTGCCCTCGCTTATTCAAATTTCATGCTACTTTTCGCAACGCTTAGTCAATGCTCCCGATGGGAGCCGGTGGTTTGAATGGATGTGCAATTTATCGCCAGATCGCATTGCATGGCGCCGCTCGCTCAATCTCCCAAGAATGAGCTACAAGATGTTCCAGATACCGATCCGCCTGACGGCTTGACTCATCAGGTATTTTACTTCCCATTCCAGATTCTCGCGCTACCGCCATGATCGATTTGCCCACCGAGGATAGAGTATCCGCCACATTCCCAACCGAGGTGCACATCCTGCCCCGCCTATTACAGCCTAGAGGACCAGAGAGCTCGCCCCGCCTCGCCTTCGCTTGCACTTTATCCGACGAAGTGCCGATTGGCTCAACGAAGAAGCACAAGATGGGCTTAGGTTGGCATCAGAGACTTCAACCAGCTCTGGAAAGGGGCGCAGGGACACCTGACTTGACTATGCCCCAGATTTATTGCTTTATTAGTACTTTCAAGTTTTCTAGCGTGAGTGTAATAAAAAGCAACTTCAATTGTATGCAAGAGCAAAAGAACTCTGTTTTGAAATTAATGAAATTGAAGGTTGTGGTACTGAAAATCCTCCGCTTTTGGTCCAAAATGGTCTTAGTTGTGAAAAGATTAATTTGAACAAAGTCAACTTTTATGAAAACTTTTCAAAACTATTTTCGATATGGATCAGAACTGGACACGCCTGAGATCTGTCACTGAGATGCACAACCCCGAATCCTAGCAACTGGAAAGTTGCCCCTAGTCTGAAAAAGGGCCTCAGCCATTCAATAGCAACGGAAAGTTGCCCCTAGTCCGATGACATCGAACACTCCATTGCAACGGAAAGTTGCCCCTAGTTTGCATAGCATCGCATCGAGATCACAATAGATGCCGATGAATAAAGATGACCGAGATGATCAAAAATGGACAAAGTTGATCGGGAAAAGATTATGACCAACTTCAAGATGAAGTCGCCACGATCCCAAAGATGGGAATCAAGTCTTACGAGTTCGTGCTCAGTTCGCCGAGTGTTTTTGCTCTCCTTTGCGCTTAACTTTTGCCAAGGCCGCCTTTATGGTTTTCACTTTATGAGCTCAGCTTTTATAATTTTCAAATTTTCTATGCTCGAAGTTTTGCCTAGGTCGCCTTTTCGGTTTTCGCCCAGCGAGCCTCTCAGGATAATATTTCTTCAACTTGTCCATATTGATCGGTTGGGAAAACTCCAAGCCATCTAGATCCATCGTAACCACGTACCAATTCGACTGCATTGACTTGATGATATAAGGACCAAATTCAATTGTCCGAACTTGCCCCTTGGGTCGTGGATAGGAGCTCGGTTGTCCTTGAGTACTAAATCTCCTTCTTTAAATTCTCGACTTAACCTTCTTGTTAAAAGCTGGCGATTTCAAGGTTGATAACCCCGAACGTGGTACGTTGCTTTCAATCTCCTTTCATCAAAGAGCATAAGTTCTTCAAATCTATTCTCCGCTAATCGCTTGCTTATCCGCACTCGCCAATACTCTCAATGACGGAACCTCTATCTCGATAGGTAGAACGGGCTCCATCCCGTAGACTAAAGAGTAAGGGGTCGCCCAAAGAGAAGTTCTCGAAGTCCTCAGAGTCTCACAGAGCAAATGGCAACTTATCTCGCCACCCGATAGGTTTCCACCATCTTCTCGTAGTATGCGCTTGATGTTCTTGTTGGCGGCTCAACCGCCCGCTGGTTTGCGGCCGTAAGTAGACGACTTATGAAAAGCCACGCTTGTATTTCTCCAACAAGTCAATCACCTCCTTCTTGAAGTGGGAACCATTGTCGTAAACTATTTCATTTGGGACTCAGAGCGACAGATAATGTTGTTTCGATGAATTTTGCAACGCAGAAGCTTTCAACATCGCAGAAGATTGGGCCTCAACCCACTTCGTGAAATAATCTATCGCCACGAGGATGAACTCATGCCCGCTCGATTTCTTCGCGTAATAAACCGATCACATCAATTCCCCAGTAAAAAGGCCATGGCGGTCATGTTGTACGCCTTTGACGGCGGAATGTTCATGCGATTTGCATGAATCGACATTTGTGGCATCGCCGATTTAAACCGACACAATCCTCCTCCATGGTGGACCAATAATAACCTTGCCTAAGGATCTTCCTAGCCAACATCACCCCATTCATATGTGCACCGTGATTCACCCCTCGGATGGCTTCCATCGACGCTTGGACTCTTCAAAGATCAACACACGCTTTATGCATTCCTGATGACCTCTTCTATACGCTTTACCCCCGCAGATGATGAACTGGATCGACATTCTTCTCGATTGCCCTCTTGTCTTTGGCATTTACCGGCGGTATACTTCTTTTCTCCAAAAGTTCCAGATGTCGAGTACCGTGGGTGTTCGCCCCGAACTTCATCTATGGCCGCAATTGACTCATAAGGTGCAAATTTCGTCAATAATGACCGGACGATCCGACTCCACACTAATGTCTATCATTGATGATAGAGTTGCTAAGGCGCTCATGAACTTGTTGTTCTCTTAGTAGATGAGTAAATTCAAATTTTCAAACCGAGGAATCAAGAAATCCAAGGTTTGGTGATACATCATCATATTTTCTTTCTTTACTTTCCATTTCCTTTAGCTTGAGACACAACAAGATTCGAATCTCCGATGACGCCCAAATTGCCTTGCCCCTAATTCCGTGGTCGCTTCCATACCAAAGAATGCACGCCAGATTCTCGCTTCGTTATTTGAGACTTTGAAACGAGTTTGAAGGCTAGAGGGATACGGAATTGCTCGGGTGCTATCAAGAACACTCCTATCCCATACCCATGTTGATTTGACGCCGCCAAAGTACATTGTCCAACTTTCTCGCCGATATGCTAATTGCTTCATCCGAATAGGTACTCAACCGCTTCATCCCTCAACCGATGGTCGGCAAGGAACTCCATCGCTTCGCCTTTATCGACTTATGCCACATATGTGAGATCAAATTCGAGAGCAACAAAGAACCAACGAGCTAGCCTACCCGTAGTTACCGGTTTCTAAAAGATATTTGATGGGATCAAGTCGTGAAACCAACATTACAGAGTGAGCTAACAAGTAGTGCCAAGAACTTCCGGTAGCCCATACCAGAGCTAAGCAAGCCTTTTTCCAAATGCCAGATACCGGTTTCATACTCTAGCATTTTCTTGCTCAAATAATAGATGGCTTTTCCACCCTATCTTCTCGATTCTTGTAAGCATGCATTCCATCGTGGTCTCAACATCGACAGTACAAAATCAACTGCTTCCGATTCTCGTGGTGATAAAACGGGTGGGTTCTCAGAGATATTCTTTAACTGCTCAAATGCGTTTTGGCATCGGCCGTCCCATTGAACTTCTTTCCTTTCTTCAGAGGCCAAAAAGTGGTTCACAAGTCAAGGTTAGTTTTGAAATAAACCGCCTTATGAATTGCACTTACCCGTAAAGCCTCGCACCTCCTTTTCACCTTGGTGGTGGCATTTCTAAGATGGCCTTGATTTTGGAAGGGTCGACCTCGATGCCCCTTTGTGTAATCGTAAACCCCAAAGATTTTTCCCAACAGAACACCAAACGACATTTCGAGGGTTTAACCGCAACTCAATTCCCGATCCTTGGAAAACTTATGCAAGGCTGTAGTGGCCCTCTTTCTTTTGGACTTGACAATCATGTCGCCCACGCACACCTCAACCTCTTTGTGGATCATATTGTGTAATATTGTGGTCGCGTCTGCTGATAAGTAGCCCCATTGCTTCAACCCAAACCGGCATTACCCGATAGCAGATGTTTCTACTGGTGGTGAATGCGCTTTTTCCGTCCTCCGTGCCATCACAACTGTTGTACCTCGAGAAGCCATCCATGAATGAAAGCAAGGCATGCCCCAACAGAAGTCTACCAACTCGCCGATGTGTGGTAGGAAAGTCGCCCTTCTGACTAGCTCGCTCAAATCCTCAAGTCTACGACACCCGGATCCCGCCATCTTTCTTCTAAGACCGCACTATGTTGGCCAACCAAGTGGGATATTCTCGATACTAGCAGAAGCCCGCCAATTTGCTTGGTGACCTCTTCTTTGATCTTGAGAGCCCAATCCGGCGGATCCTTCCGAGCTTCGCTGATAGGTCGGGCCTCGGGTCAAGGGGATCCGATGTCGCATAATCTCAGATCGATTCCTGCATGTCTTCGTGAGGACCACGCGAAAACATCTTTGAAATCTTTTAATAAAGCGATTAAGCGCTCCTCCGAAGACAACGTGGACCCGATCTCGACCACCATGGTCCTCCTCAGCACTAATATTCACGTAAATGATTTCATCCGCTAAGGGTTTAACAAACCTCTTGCTCTTGCTCAATTAGTCGTTGTAAAACCGAGGAACTTCGCCCTCGCTTTTGATCAAAATTTTGAAAGTCCTAATTAATGCAATAAATTAGGGCACGTAAAAGTACTGAAACCACATTCACCTCATTCTCATTAAGTGCATCCAAATCGCCCAATTCTTCCGCTATAACAGACTCAAAAGAAAAGGAAAAAGACGACCGACAGATCGGGCATCCTGTTGACACCTCAGAGTACCAGACTCACGAGCTGAACCCGATTCCGACTCAAGACTTTGGTGGAATCAGATTCCGCCACTACCCGACCCGAATCGCCGGATAAGAATCCTCCTCAGATCGCTAAATGAGAGAGGGTGCGATCGATGCCCAAAATAGTCAGCCGTTGGCCCGCAACTGCTTATCTCCAATCATGGAAACCGCGACGTTATTCCCTGCTAATCCTGGTCGACGGAGGATCGAGAGGAGACATGCCATACCCCATTTCCAATTCAAGGCCTCAGATCCTCTCGCCAGATTCTCGCTTCAATCTCGCTTATTGGGTCTGCTCGCTCCGCAACGCTATCCCCAACAGCTGCGTGTCAAGAAGATTTCAAACCTGCACGCGCTTCCTCCGCTCAACCATGGTTCCGGGAAGCCGCAAATGGAAAATCTTCCTCCCCGACGAAGCGTCTGCTCAGGTACCCCAGATGGGCCTATGCATTAGATCAAAAGGCTTCCCACTGCTTCGCCTGCCCCGCCGCCATTTCCTTTCCTTTTCTTGCCCATTTCTTTGGTGGGCGATAACCCAATCCAAAGGTATGTGGATTATGTGGCACTTCGCCAACGCAATAATTCTTTCCCCGCCGCTTCTTCCCAATCCCATCCCCGGATATGTTGCAGCTTATTCATGAGGTATACGGCTTGAGCACGACATACAAACCCTCATTCACACCATAATGTTTTGTACCACCCTGCCTCACCCAAAGTAAATCCCGATATAAACATGTCCTCCATGCCGTGTTCAATCTCCAGATCGGCGAGATACCTCCTGAGGGGATGGATTGATGAGTTCCCAAAAACAATGGCTACTCCCTTTACATAGGAGTATTTCACCATTTGATGCAGAGTAGATGAAACGGCCTTCACCGATGCAACCACTGTGGTCGCCTAAAAGCATGTTGAAAGATGCAGGACCTCCAAGACATGAAAATCTATTTCGTGTTGTCCAGCCCAATCTTGGTTTGATTTTCACCGCCCCGTGACATCCTCGCTTGTATTATCATATGCTCGACATTTGAGTAGTCGGTGTGAAGTCCGCAGTTTTAACCCAATTGCATACGCCGCTCGCCGGACAGACATTGATAGCGGACCCGGTGTCAACAAGCACCACCGAATCCATTTGTCCCTCGCATTCTACGGAGATGTAGAGAGGTCTTATGATCCACGCCTCAGCGCAATTTTGTCCGTAGAAGGTCAATGCCGGGAACCTCCTCCCGAAGACCAAACCAACTAGTTGTTCCGCCAGAGTTTCGATGGAAAGTTTCGTCATTCCATGGAAGATAAGACACCACGGCAGCACCTCGGCCATAAGCAATCCCCTGATGGAGATGTTCCGTCAGATTTCTTTTAGTCGCTTCAAGATGCCTCTTCTTCCACTTGCTTCTTCGCTTTCTCTCCTTATCTTTCCCCGATGCCTCGGGTTGATCAAGGTGTGGGGCTTGAAATACCGCCCACTTCTAGTCATATGGTCCACCTCCTCGAGGTACCAGTGTCGTCTGCTGGCCACCGCCTAATCTTCGTCAGGTGGGCAAGATACAAGTCGCCATCTTCCCACCACATTCCATTAGCATCTAGCGTGCATCCGTCTCGTTCTCGTAAGTTTACGCCTCATTGCTTATTCCGCATGCCCACAAAGATGTTAGCCTTCGCGTTCGCAAAGACTCTCAACTTCCTCGTGATTCTTTGCTTTTCTGCCTCTCGTAATCCCATCTTTTTCCTTGTTCCTCCAACAATAACTGCGGTTTTCAAAATGTTTTGTTCGAGCGAAATTCTTCAGACCGGCGCCTCCGCAATGTATTCGATCCTCGCCCTTCCGCCACAAATGGTACAATATCAGCCGATCATCCAACCACCCGACGACTTCGCCGACTCTCATCTTCGAACCGCTTAATCGATGTATCCCCGATTCCTCGCCAGAATTGAAGGTTGGCGGTCCTCTTCCACCGCAGCCAAATCATCCCCACGATTCAAGCTTGTCCTCCTGATCATACACAACTCACCTCTTCCCAAGAACCCCATACTCAAATTTTAGACTGCTCATTGACAAGATATATCCACTGGATCATAAGCTCGCCACAATTCTCAGATAGCTCCACCCCAGATTCAACTATTTTGCTCTCCTCGTAAGCCCGCCTGCTCCATCCTCGGTGGTCACCACCTTTGGCTCAGTTAGTGTAGAGGTGTCCATCATGCACAAGTCCGCTATCGTGAGGATCACCTCCGCTTGGGTAGGTGGGAGGGAGGATATAGATATCCGGGATCATATGAAGCGACCCCAAAGATGGATGAGGTTGACTCTTTTGGTGGATCTTGGTTGTGTTTGGGAGTGGGTTGTTTGTGACGCTGGGTCCTTGGGGAGGTAGAATGATGTTTTTGTCAATGAGATCTTGAATCTCATGACGCAACTGTAGCATTGGTCGGTGTCATGACCATGTCATGGTGGTATTGGCAATATTTGGTCGGGTTATGGGAAGGGGAGTGGATTCGTAGAGGCCCTTGCCCAAGGGTTTCAGTGCCCCTTTCTCGACTAGAACCCCGAGGACTTTAGACAAAGGCATATAGAGTGGGAGAAGGTTCTGACCCCGGGTTGGTATCTTGGGCTTGATTATCGCCTCCCAGAGGCATCGAAAAGGTGTGGCCGCGACCTTGGTTGGGAGGGGATTGGTGGTGACCATTCCTCAAGTTCTTGTATTGAAGAGCCACTAGCCTCGCATTGGTATTCCTTAAATGTTCTCCGGTTGATCCCGATCTTGGTCAAACAGACTGCTTCATCGCATCCTCTATTTGCATCCCCATATCATGCAGACCGCGAAGTTGGGAAGGAACTACAATCATCTTCTTCATTAATGCCTACCGAGATTGCGCACAATCATCCGTATTTGATCTCGCGCTTGGCCTTAAGGTCATCATCGATGCCTTCGCCTCCACCGGTTACAAAATCGAGAAACTCTCTTCGTTTGCTCGGTTGTCTCGAGATCATGAGTTGTGATCTCGACCGCGGTTGTATGAATATTGTGCCATGAAGGCCTCGCCATCTCATCCCATTTATCTTCACCGATCTTCCAAATTTTGAATACCAAGTGGATGCCACACTGAGAGTTCGACCGAACAAAGAAAGCTTTTATGGCCCAAGTTAGGCCCATTGGTCTTAGAACGTCTGAGAATAGCCGAGGTGAACCATAGGATCCTGATCCATCAAAGCGATCGATTTGGGGCATCTTAAATCTATCCGCAGAGTCACGCCACATCAAGATAGCCGCCTTCAATATCTCGATGGCCTTCACCCCTTGAGACTTCTTAAAGAGCTTCTCCAACTTGCTCAATTTCAGAGTCGTTCGTCTACCTCAAACTCAAATGGAGAGTCCGTGGTTAGGGTAATGTTTTTGGACGCTAGGTAGAAGCGGCGAGCTACTGCTGGAAGACCCGTGTCCTCTTGAATGTTTGGGGGTTTGGCGTAATGTTCGCTGATTCGAGGGTATTCGCAGCCCGGCATTTTGAGGGTTTGAGGGCATTCTCGCCAGCAGTGGTTGTTCGTAATGGGGCCCCGTGGAGGAGGAGCTCGACGGAAGCAGACGCGCTCATTGCTAGTAACTGGTGATCAACTCAGATCATGGGCCATGACAGCTCGTTGTTCGAAAATTACCGCGGATAGCATCATCTTGCATTTGCTTCATGCTTTCAACTATCCGGGCGATCATCGCTTCCATAGTCAGATTCTCGTTGTTCCATTTGAAAACCGCAGTGTATCTCTATAGCGTAAACAGAAGCTCAACCCGACTATCTCGACACTATAGTAGACCATTGCTCGTGATCTGTGTTTCGATATATCAGGCCTTTCGCCTCCTTCGATAACAGGGGTAGTGAGTGAAACATCGATGTCCGCTAACTAGATCCCTGATCGCTGAGTCGGCGACCTCGTGTCCAGATTGCTTGGGGGTATCGACGGTTCGAAGCAATTGTGCTACAAACCGCCCTAGCAAAAGGATAAATAAAGCGAAAAAGAAATAAATAACCGTAAATAAAACGGCAAAGATAACGGCTTAAATTGAATACACCACACACACGGTATACAACAACACACAGCTTGGTAAGTCGCTATACACATCGTCTCAACATCGTCAATATTCTCAGATTACCGTTTCGATAAATCAATTGATATCCGCGACAACCGATTCCCAACATCGATAATGCCCGCAGTTCGATTCCCAAATTCAAAAATCGATGCCCGCAGTTCGATGCCCAAACTCATATCGATACATGCATTCCTCGTAGAGGCACACTCTAACAAGCACATAGCAGATAAGTGAGAGCCAAAACACCCCTATGTTGGGGTAGGGTTTCGCCCTATTTTGTCAAGAGCTAGGGTTTCACTACGCACACAATCGCTTCAAACAACCTATATCGGGTAAGCAACCCGTCCTAGTTTGGAATGGTCACTATGGATCCGAATATGCACTAGGTCGAATGGTCAAGGGTGCCCCAGAAAACCGGGTTTGTGTTCCCATGTCGTTAGAGCCAGAGTCGATCAAATTTTACGGACATGACTTGGCAAGCCAAGCCCCCGTCAAATCGTTCGGGAATGGCATATGTCAAACACGGTGTCCTAGGCGCACCAATGCAAATGCAATGCAAAGAAACACACAAGCGTAGTCAAAATCAGATATCATGAGTTCGAGTCAAGTTCTCTAAATCCTCAAAGAGTCGCCAGAATCAGAATAACGCCTGGGGGCCTCGCCATACGGACTCGATTTTTGTTGCGGTTCTAAATCTTGAACCAAAGAGTCCAAATCCGGCAAATCGTTTTGAGAAAAACAGATTTTTAGAAAAGAAGTACCAAACATGGACTGCTTGCGATAATGAGTCGCCACCTAAATATTTTAAAATGGGAAATTTAGGAAACCCCGACTCTGCCAAAAGGCCACGTGTCCGGCTATCACCAAAGTTGGCTCGAACTTGGGTACGATTAGGGAAGGTCACATCGTGAGCATTCTCTCGCCGGCCAAAGACCGTCCTCTACTAACCATGATATCTGATTTTGAAAACATTGTGAGTTCTTATTCTGGTTATTTGCCTAGATTACTATGTGATGCTCGCAGCAAATAAGTATAGACTGGGCCATCTGAATTGGAACTAAACATTTCATGTTTGTTTGTGAAAGATGGTTTGCTACCCGCAGTAGGCTTAAAATACGATTTTGCCACAATCTAGTGGGCTTAACACAAACAATGATGAATTGCTCCAATTCGTATAACTCAACCTCCACCCACAGCATTCAAGGCGCTTATATCACATAAGCATTTAGCCTCATGGTAAGCATGCTATCATGGCAACACTCACACACATGCGAGGATGCTAAAGCATAAAACTCACCGAGTACTCCAAGCCAAAAGAAAGATTAGGAATCATGCATGATCCTAAATATACAGAATGCCTAATGCAACACATGCAAAATGCAACTATAGCGTGCTCGCTATTCTAAATATGACATGTGAAATGCAACATTATCAAGTACTCAACTTGGAATTGAAATACAAATGCGCTTTGTATGATGCTACCGAGTCCTATGCATGCAAACAGATGAATGATGCAAACATGTCATTACATCAGATGCTAATTGAAATATGCCCTATATCTAACCATCCAAAGCGGATAAATAAAAGGGAGAAAGAAATGGGGGTTGGAAGACATACATCACACTCACACACCCTTATTACAATTTTGCCCTCGCGCAGAGGGTCCGAATAAAATAATAATACAGTCCGAATAAAAGAATATACAGTCCGAATAAATATACAGATTTCTAATTAATTAACAAATTAATTACAGAAAAGTAAAACTGGCATGCAAGCCAGGGACTGCCTTGCTTCTGATGAATGGTATATGCTGGGCTGCTTGGCGCAGAAATCCACTGGGATGCCCTGATTAGCCTCGCTTGCAATTTTCTCGAAATGCGTGCGACCAAAAGTTGTTGATTGTTGATTTTGCCGCAACAGAGAGCGTGAAAAGGGCATAGCAATGTATTTCACAAATATATGCATGTCTCGATCCTCGTGCCACCAATCACGCACATCGATGCATGATGGCCGAGGAATCGAATTGCACAACTCAATATGGGATGAATGTATATGAATGCTACAACAAAACCTAACTCCATCATGGGTAATCCGGAGTATCGGTGACTGGGGAATTGAGACTGCTCACATTTCCTGAGTACGTAACGCCTCATTTCCGTGCAATACACATGATATGCATGAAATGCAACTAACATACAACCTAGCATGCACGATGCTATGAGATTGAGAAATGCGATGCTCCACCGCACGCAAAACCGAGGCAATGATGAAATGCAAACCGGATAAAATAGAGTGTCTCAAATGCGCACGCGCACGCAAACCAAGACGAGGCATACGCAATGCCAATCGGATAAAACAGCGTCTCAAATGCGTGCACACGCGCACGCAAATCGAGGCAGGCATAATGCCAAGCAGATGAAAAGCGATAAATGCAAAATGCGTGCACACGGGCACGCAAACCGAGGCAGAGGCATACGCAATGCCAAGCGGATTAAATAGAGTGACTCGAAATGCGTGCACACGGGCACGGAAAACGAGGCGATGATGAGATAAAAAAAACGGATAAAACCGGCAGCCAAATGCGCGCCCACAGCACGCAAACCGAGGCGATGATGAAATAGGAAAATCGGATAAATCGGCAGCCAAATGCGTGCCCGCGACACGCAAATCGAGGCGATGATAAAATGAGAGGAGATGGCATTTTAATGCAACGATGGGCTTACACCAACATGGGAGAGCCTCACCACTCACATAGGAGGCCGGATAAAACAAAGTCGTTAAACGCGCGGTCCGCGACACGCAAATCGGGCAATGATGTAGAAGCGTGAAAATGCAAATTGGGCTTATGCCAACATGAGATAGCCTCACCACGCCACATAGGCCGTAATGATAAGAATGAGGTGCCTCGAAGGCGCGTGCCCATTGGCACGCAAAACCGAGGCAATGCAAAAATGATACAAATGGCATGGGAAATGATATGCAAGCATGGCAATGGAATTTCAGCACCTAAATAAAGGGGAAAACAGCCCGAAACAATTCAAATGACACTCAAGCATGCATTCATCTCGAAAGTGTGAAATTAAGCCCCGAAATGGCCTATAGCCATGCCATACATGCAAAATATGATCATGGCAGCAAGAACAGTAGCAAGGCAGTCCCAAATATGGCATTTTTCAGTAACAAACATGGCCAAAATGCAAGCATAGATAGATCAACAATAGCATGCAAAGTTAGTGGCCAAAAGAGGAGTATTGAGACAAGTGACATATGCAAACCCCAAATGGAAAAACTTTCTTCTACAACATTGAAGATGAGCTAAAAATAAGCACAATTTCAGAAGATGACATCCTCAAAATCAGAATAAAATCATGCTAACAATTCCATGCAAAAATGGAGCTCAAAAGAGGCTATAACAAGAGTCATGCAAAGCAAGCACCAAATGACAAAATTTTCCTCAGGAAATGTGTAAAGGGGGTCAAAATAAGACCAAAGTCAGTAGGGGTCGAAGTCCCAAAAACAAATAGAAATAGGTCAAAAGTTGCATACAAAAATGGGCACACTCGATGGAATTTGAAGGAAGTGGTGGATACAATGGCCAAATGAAGTTGAGCCCTTCTACAATGTTGTAGAGGGGCTCAAAATGAGCACAAAACCAGTAGGGGTCGGACCCATAAAAATGAAAGGAAACAGGCCTAAACTAGTATGCAAGATAATGGCATAAAAGCTAGGTATTGAAACAAGTATATCATAGAAGCCTCAAATGAAGTTGAGCCCTTCTACAAAGTTGTAGAGGGGCTCAATATGAGCACAAAACCAGTAGGGGTCGGAGCTCCAATTCTCAACCAGATAGAGTATAGAAATGAATCAAGAAAAAGCCCTAAAAGTTGGTTTTGAAGACTTACCCTTGAAGACTTGTCTTTCTTTGATTCTTGGCTTTGATTTGTTGCTTCTTGACCTCTGAAGAACACCTCCTTGCTGCTGAAATGGTAGTAGGGATGGTGAGGCTAGGTGTTGATGAAGAGAAGACCTAGGGACTTAGAAGCTTTTTTGAGGTTTTAAGCTAAGGAAATGGAGGTTTTTGGAGAAGTGTTCTTGAAGACAAATTTTCCCAACCTCAGGAAAGGGGAAGGGCGGCGCTTTAAATAGACAAGAAATAGGGTGTAAAAGGAGGAAAGCACCCAATCTTTCCCTCCCGAAATATCCCGGATGCCCCGGATATGTTGAAGATATCCCGGAATGGGACAGCCGAAAGCAAGAAGTCGGGCCGGCCAGTAAATTTAATGGAGGTGGCCGGCCGGCTACCCCACAGTCGGCCACCATTCTCCCGGCCGGGCCGCCATGGCACAAAATTGAAGTGAAGATTTTCCGCCGACCACCATGCAGAGTGTCCTCCCAAGTGTGTAGAATAAGGTCCTGTGGTCGAATCGCAACGCCAAGGTAAGTCACAACATAGAGCTTGAAGAAGAGGCTCAAAATGAACTCAACAATTTCGTCGACCATATACTTTTTGTGCCCTCTAAGATGTGTAGAACAAGGTTCCAAGGTCGGAAATTGGCAACACTGAAGCAGGAGCCACAACATAGAGCTTGAATGAGAGGCCCAAAAATGAAACCCTGAATTTCTGGCCGACCACCAACCCTTAGGGTCCTCCTAGATGCCCTCATCACAGATATGTATCTTTGGTTGGAAGAAAATACCCCTAGGGTGTTCAACATTGGCCCGGAAGCGAGAAAAACGGGCTCTGGAGGAGCGAAACTGGTTATCTGGGATAATTGCTGGCTTCTCCCCAAAGGATCTTCCCGATGTTGAAACAGAGGTACCGCCAAGTTTGAACAAAAACTAATGAGAAATGAACGCCGAGCTAAACCGAGCAATTCGGGATCCCGAAATGAGCCGGGTGCCGAAGTGGTATTCAAGAGAAGTGGGTATCTGCGACCCAGTGTCCTTAATGACAAAACAGAGGTCCTCAAAAAATCGAGAAAACCGATGCAAAATGAATGCTCGGGACCAAAATCTGGCGGTTAGGTCTCAAAACCTACTGAGCACCGAAGTGGCATACGGCCACGGCGGCATCGGGGCCCCAGGTTCCTCGAAATGTTAAAAACAGAGGTCTCCGCCAAAACCGGAGAAAGCGGATGCGAATGAATGCTCGGGGCCCAAATCACGCAGTGGTCCCGAAATGGGTCGCCGCACCTAAGTGGTGTTCGTCGCGAAGTGGGCATCAGGCCCTAGTGTTCCTCGGAACATTAAAACAGAGGTCTCCGCCAAAACCGGAGAAGTCGGAGATGGTTGGGCGTCCCGAGCCGAGGCACACAATGACGGGTTCAAAACCGGAACCGCTCCGAATGGGCAAAATGGCCTACGGCCACGAAAAGTAGCTCACGGCCACCGGGAGATAATCTACGGGATCACTCCCTTCCCTCAGGAAAGAAAACAGAGAAAACCGAACCTGGTTCGCAAACCGAGACAAGGTAGAGAAGATGGTTCGGAAGTCTGGAGGCAGGGCACGCGGCCGCGACTATGAGACTTCTGAACGAGCACAGTATGCAACATCACCGAGCGCTCAACCGGTGACGTCTGAGTCTTAAGGTCGGTCAAAAATGGGGTGTCTACACTAGGAAAATGAATGATCACAAATAACACTCTACCAAGAAAGACAAAGCAATTGGCAAATAGAGACAATCTTGGGACTATCTTTGTCTCTCTTGGAGAAGGGGAGGTATCATACCTCCTGTTTGGCTGTGGAATTTTGTGTCAAGTTTTATCTGCATCCTACGGTCAATCTTAAGATTAGTAGTTGAATAATACTATACAAATTATATATATATATATAATAACTGTACGAAGACATGTACACACTAGTTCAACCTAACATCTTCTTCTAAGCCGTTTTCAATTAAATTGCTATCGTGTCGTTAACTTTAGACCTCCCAAAAAATGGTATCTTTGAACAAGAAAAAAAAAAGAAAAAGATGGTGTCTTTTGTAGCCTTCTATCCAACTTCTCAACCGATAAAAAAGAAAAAAAAGACTTGATGCGCTGGATGGCAGAACCCTTAGAATTTTCAGTTTGCTCCCTTATTCCCTAGTTGAATTGAATGGTGGTCAAGTGTTTCCATCTTTAAAGTCCAATGTTTTTGATGGTTAGCTTGTCTTTGAAGAGTTAAAACCTCATAATGGCCTTTCACTAGCCAAAATTGGAGCATCATTTGCCTTTCACTAGCCAAAATTTTAATGGCTGACACTAACACACCCCTTAATGGCTCCACTGTAGATGTTCTTAGAGATCTCAGAAATTTTACCAAATATTTGGCTAAATGTCTCACATGGGTGTAGGTTTCTCACTCATTTGAGATCTTGTGAGATCCACATTTATGTAAGACATTTGGTCAAATATTTGATGGTTTGTTTTATTATCCTTAGCATAACTCTAACCTAAAAGACCACTGACAAGTAGCTTAATATAAAAAACTTCATCAAAAATTGTTTTTCACGAAATATGTTAAAGTATGACACTTTTTTATTTTATTTTATTTTTTATTTTTTTGTAATAATGCCATGGAACGTCTTTTTTTAATTATTGGGAAAAAAAAAATCTCTCTTTGAGAAAACAATATATATAGGTGTTTTTAAGTCAAACTACTTAATGGCACAATTTTGAATAATAACATTAATAAACATTAGAATGATATTTAGAATTAAACATATTAAGTATTTGTAGTAATGATAAATATAATGAATATACTTAATATAATATTATTTTTAGGGAAAGGATTATCTTTAGTTCACTTTGTGGATTGGATAATACTGTTAGGCTCGCGAGATTAACCATCAGTTCTATTTCGATAGTCTGAACCGTTTAATTTGTAGAGTTCGTTGAGTACTTCATTCCTACAAAAAAATTATGTTGATCAGATATTGATAGCTCATTGATTAGAAATTTTTTTTTTTATTAATAGTAAACAAGATTTTTAAAATAAATTGTCAATAAAAATGTATCCTGATCAAGGAACTATCAATATTCGATCAGTGTATGAAATAAAGGAAGGGCTCTACACATTGAACGGTTTGGATTATCGAAATGAGACCCGTAATGGGCCTCATGGGACCATCTTTTCCCTTATTTTTATTAAAATATTCTAACAAATGATACCAGGACAACCATTCTTTTGTATGTGTTAAAGGATAGATGCAAGCTTGTGAGATATTAAACTTTGTCATTTCTTAGAGGACTCACTTTTAGCTGGGGACCTAGAACTTCTAATAATAGAGTTGCTCATTGCCATTGATTAGCAAAAACTACCCTCTGTGATTGTTTGGGGCCAGACTGGGTATCTAACTCTCCTGTCCCTTTCATTGCTTTTATTGCTTCAGACCACCACCACCACATTCTCCTTCTCTTCTCCCTCTCTCATATGATTCAATGGTCTCCTCTATGCTCTCCATGATATCTCTCTATGACTGTGACTATGACTCTTTCCCACATCGTCCATTATTGGTGGCTAGTAAGCATCAAAACAACGGAAAATTATTCTTTGCTCCAGGTGCAAGATGATGTGGTACTCTAACTTAGCTATAATTGGTTGAATCAGTGGGACCCACTATATTTTTGTCTCTTTTTGGGGGACAATGGGACACTTGTCTCTCAATGAATGGTGTGGGGCAATGCCCCAAGACCAACCAATAACTTCTCCAAAATGATGGTGTCATGACCCGAACCCGCCCCCGTGGGTTAAGGACATAACCGGCCAGTAATTAGGAGATTACTTACAGCCTCAAACCAAAACAAATGTATTTTAATAGAGTTAATGGGGGGGCAAACGGAAGCAGTTCAAAACGTTGTCCATAGAGCTGTGCTTACATGGCACATCAAAATAACCCATACATATGTACATTAATAACTCACAACAAATATACAGTGCCATCAAGTTCTGTACAAACAGGATCATCCAAAATTAAGTCAACCCATGAGAACTATATACAAACATATGTACAAAGACTTCGCCAACAAGACAAGAATAAGATAGTACGACAAAAAGGCGAAGACGAGTCTCGTGCGTGAGACACAAGGGCTGACTCTCCAAGACTCGGTTGTTCCACATAGACTTCACGAGGCTGGGTCTGGACCTCTCTTGGCTTACCTACAAACACATGAATAAGCGTGAGCGATAGCCCAGTGAATAATATCAAATATAGAAGTTATACAAACGATAGGTAAAACAACATGCTTCAAACGGCCTTAGGCCCAATTCATTTGTGTCAAAACGGCCTTCGGCCCATTTATTCGTGTCAAAACGGCCTTTGGTCCATTCATTCGGGTCAAAACGGCTTTCGGCCCATTCATTCATGTCAAAACGACCTTCGGCCCATTCATTTATTCATATCAAACATTTGTCCATAATTCAAACTGGCAAACTTATAAGGCTTATAAGGAAATAAGCAATTGGACAAATGACAAGGTTCAAATATCGATATTACTCACAGTGATCGGTTGGTTGGTTGGTTTGCCCTGGAGCTCGACCCTACACATTCCATGAACACAAAAGGGTCTCAAACAATTCGATTTGTTCTAAATTCACATATTCCTCTTTAGGCTTCATTCTTATCTCTTTAACTCAATTACAATGCCCAATGTATGCCTAAGAGTACTTAGAAGTGAAAGAGCACGGAAAACGAAACACAGAATGCACAAACAAAATTTCAGAAAATAGGGTCCCCGCTCGAGCGTAGACTTCCCCACACAAGCGGACCCTTGAGGCCTGCAAAAATACTGGTTAGGTCGAATTCACGCTCGATCGTGCACTCTAGCGCTCGAGTGGAAGGCTTCTCTACATGGTTCCCCGCTTGAGCGAACATCCATGTCTACAAAAATATTAGGAGCACGAATTTCTCACTCGAGCGGCGATTCCCCTACTCGAGCGGACATCAAAATTTTGGGTTTTCCAGAATGTGTTCTTGAGCTCAAATTCGACATTCCAACCACATTCCTTGCATATTATGGCTCCAATTTCACATATACTTGCACTAACATGGTACCAATACTAAAACACATCAACATGGAGCTCAATTTCATGACTCAAACACATGCATGGCTCATTTTCCACCAATCTCATTGCCAATATAACAATTTCATGCATTCAATCACTTACACCCTTATAATTTGCACATGCATGTGGTATATTATTCTCATCCTCAACTTATATGATGAAGAGATGGTCAAGAACATAATCTTTAACTAAAAACTCACATAGATCACTCATTTGGTGCTCAAATATGCAAATTCAAAGCAACTACATAAATGTATACAAACATTGACCTTCAATTCAACATGATCAACTCAATTTCATTTCAATTCTTGTTCTTGACCATTAATCAACTTTGAACACACACAAGATTACACCTTACACTCATGAATTCAAGAATCAATTGCTTACATAGAGGCTGAATTTACCAATCAATAGCAAATTCTTGAATAATCTTCAAGATCACCAAGCTTTAAGCTAAATTGCACAATTCTCTCACTTTCTCTCTCTCTATAGCCGACTCTCCCTCTCTATCTTGGAGCCAAAATCAGCCAAATGATAAGAAGGAGAGATTTTGAGTCTATAGTGCCTTTAAGGTAAGTCCCACTTAATCAAAAATATCAATAATAAATAATTGGGCACTTAACTAATCGTTCTGAATCTAATTATTTTGATCCAAATCAATTTTCAATTAAATCTCACCGTAGGCCCTAAAAATTACGCTAATCAACATGGCATAAACAATTTCGGGTTCTGTGGCTGATAAGGCCTTCAATTTAAATTCCAAAGCAGATTATCAAACAAATATTCCTACGGTGAAGAAATAGAAATTCAAAACCACATATTTTCACATAATGGCACACAAAATCATATCAAACACATAATTATACTCATAATAAGGACCAATTAACATATTACGGGACATGGATATCACGGTCTTCCCCTTTTTAGGAAGTTTGGTCCTCCAAACTTAATTTACCTTCGTCGAGAAACAAATGTGGATAACGTAGTCGCATTTCATCCTCTTTTTCCCACGTGGCATCTGTCCAATAGTGTTCCTTCCATTCCACTTCCACCATTGGGATGGATTTGCTCCTCAGTTGTTTCAATTGTCGGTCAACAATTCGTTCCGACCACTCGGCGTATTCCATATTCTCATCAATAGCTACCCGATGATAATCGATCACATGAAATGGGTCTCGGAGGTAACCCCTCAATATTGACACGTGAAACACATTATGGATTTGTTCGAATCCCGGTGGCAAAGCAACTCTATAGGCAACTAGACTAAGCCTTTCCAAAATCTGAAACGGCCCAATATAATAGGGTGACAACGTGCCATTCTTTCCAAACCTGGCTTGGCCTTTCATTGGGGACACGGATGAACACATGGTTACCAACCTCATACTCAAGAGGTCTTTTTCGAACATCTGCATAATTCTTTTGTCGATCTTGAGCTGTTTTGAGCCTTTGCCGAATAATCTTGATTTTCTCAGAAGTGTCTTGCACAATTTCAGGCCCAAGTAAAGCTCTATCTCCGACTTCTGTCCAACAAATAGGTGATCTACACCTTCTACCATACAAAGCCTCGTATGGTGCCATACCGATGCTGGAGTGGAAGCTATTATTATAAGCAAATTCTACAAGTGGCAAATAGTCTTTCCAACTCCCCTGAAAATCCAAAGCACACATCCGAAGCATATCTTCCAAAGTCTGTATTGTTCGTTCTGATTGCCCATCTGTCTGTGGATGGAACGCAGTGCTGAACCTTAGTTCTGTTCCCATAGCTTCCCGCAAACTCTTCCACAATCTGGATACAAATTTCGGATCCCTATCCGACACAACGGATATCGGAACTCCGTGTAAACGAACAATCTCATTAACATAAATAGTAGCCAATCTATAAGCATTAAATGTAGTCTTGACAGGCAGAAAATGCGCAGATTTAGTCAGTCTATCAACTACAACCCAAATAGAATCCATACCTCGAGAAGTCCGAGGTAGACCAACAACGAAATCCATAGTCACATGTTCCCACTTCCATTCAGGAATAGGGAGAGGTTGAAGTAGACCGCCTGGTTTCTGATGTTCAGCTTTGACTTGCTGACATTGAAGACACTTAGACACATATTCTGCAATCTCCTTCTTCATTTTAGGCCACCAGTAGGTTTGTTTTAAATCCTAGTACATTTTATTATTACCCGGATGCATAGTAAATATAGATCTGTGGGCTTCATCTAAAACCCTCTTCTTTAGTTCTGGGATATCTGGGACACACATTCTGTTCCGAAATCTCAACACTTCATTCTCAATGCCAAACTCTGCTTTCGGACTTGTCTCAAATTCATCAATCACTTTCCTAAGGAATTTATCCTCATTCTGCTTTTGCTTGATTTCGTCGATGATTGCCGGCTCGGCTGTAATAGCGGCTCTCAATCTGCCTTGTTCACACATTACCACTTTAATTTCGGATTTTTCAAAATCTCGCAAGATTTCTTTCTGTTCAGTGAGCAAACAAGCCATACTCTCTGTTGATTTCCTGCTCAAGGCATCAGCGACTGTGTTAGCTTTCCCGGGGTGATACTGAATCTCTAAATCATAATCTTTTATTAATTCCAGCCATCTCCTCTGTCACATATTCAACTCTTTCTGTGTAAAGAAGTATTTCAGGCTCTTGTGATCTGTGTAGACTTCACACTTTGCCCCATACAAATAATGCCGCCAGATTTTCAAAGCAAAAACAACTGCGGCTAATTCTAGATCATGTGTTGGGTAGTTCTTCTCGTGTGGCCTCAACTGCCGAGAGGCATAAGCAATAACCTTTCCGTTCTGCATTAACACAAAACCCAAACCTTTATAAGATGCATCATTGAAAATTACAAAATTCTCCGTACCTAAAGGTAGTGTCAAAATTGGTGCAGTGGTCAATCTTGTTTTTAGTTCATGAAAGGCAGCTTCTCTTTCTTCATTCCATTCAAACGGTTGGCCTTTACGTGTCAATTGGGTAAGAGGCACAACTAATTTTGAAAAGTCCTTCATAAACCTCCTGTAGTACCCAGCTAAGCCCATGAAACTACGGACTTCTGTCACATTTGTTGGTGTAGGCCAATTCACAATTGCCTCTATTTTCTGTGGGTCCACTGAAATTCCTTCCTTGTTGATCACATGCCCTAAGAAAACAACTTCATCCAACCAAAATTTACATTTCTTTAGTTTAGCAAACAATTTCCTATCTCTGAGTATTTGCAGGACGGTCCTCAAATGCTGTTCATGTTCAAGTCTATCTTTAGAGTATACCATAACAAATTCGTCAAGGTAGGTTTTAAAAATTCGGTTCATTAAGTCCATAAATGCTGCCGGAGCATTAGTCACTCCAAATGGCATAACAAGAAACTTAAAATGTCCATACCTCGTTCTGAATGCGGTTTTCTCAACATCCTCTGCCTTAACTTTCAGCTGATGATACCCGGATCTCAGATCGATCTTAGAAAACACCTGTGATCCCTGCAACTGGTCAAATAAGTCATCAATACGGGGTAGGGGATATTTGTTCTTTATTGTTACCTTGTTCAATTCCCGATAATCGATGCACAAACGTAAAGTTCCATCATTCTTTTTCACAAACAATACTGGGGCACCCCAAGGCGAGGTGCTAGGTCGGATAAACCCCTTGTTAAGCAAGTCTTGTAACTGTTTCTTCAATTCTTTCATTTTGGTAGTAGCCATTCTATAGGGAGCTTTAGAAATAGGTTGGGTGTCTGGCATAGTCTCAATTGTAAACTCTATCTCACTGTCTACCAATTCCCCCGACAATTCATTTGAAAACACATCCGGAAATTATCTAACAATAGGGATATCATTCAATTCAACATTCACAGTTTGTTCAGTCAACACATAACACAAATAACCCTAGCACCCTTTCCTGATCAGTTTACATGCTTTCATTGCAGATATCAAATAAGGTGGAGGCACTACCCCATTACCCACAAACACAATCTCTTTCTGTTCTGGTGGTTTAAACACAACCCGTTTTGTCACACAATCAACGGTGACACAGTATTTGGTCAACCAGTCCATGCCCAAAATTACATCAAAATGTCTAAAATTCAAGGGCAACAAGTCTACATATAGGATAGCATCCTCAACACGCATATCACAAAACCGGTATATAAATTCACACAATAGAGATTCCCCAGATGGAGCAGACACACATAGTAGATATGGCAATAGTTCTAAGGGTCTATTCAATCTAGATGCAAATGCACATGTCACAAAAGAGTGTGTGGATCCGGAGTCAATTAACACAAAAGCATCCTGATTACATATAAAAATGGTACTTGAGACAACTGCGTTGGCATTTCGTGTATCGCCCGGAACAAGCACAAAAACTCTCCCCTGTCTCTTGGTATCCCCGGTAGTAGCAGATCTCAAAGTATTTCTCGGCTTTGGGATCGATGCAGTGGAACTAGCAGCTATTTTTCCACCATTCTGATTACAATCTCGGGCCATATGCCCTTGTCTTCCACATTTGAAACAGGCTCCTGATGCACGGTAACAAACTCTACGGTGCCTTTTGCTACAAATGTTGCACACGGGAGCTGTGTCTCGAGAAGAATTTGAAGTATTTGAATAGCCCGTGTTTTGCTTTTTCAAAAATTTCTTCTTTGAAAAGAAGCCTTGTCTCTTGTTACCTTTCCATTCTGTCGTTGGCTTAGCCTGTCTAGCTATGTTAGCCTCTGATATGATGGCCCTATTTAGCACCCCAATGTAAGTCTCCAGCTTCAAGACATTCACTCTTTCTAAAATGTCACTTCGGAGCCCACCTTCAAAGTGTCTCGCCTTCTTATAGTCAGTGTCAATCACATGTGGTGCAAACCTGGCCAATTCAGTGAATTTGGCCTCATACTCCGCTACAGTCATACTGTCTTGCTTAAGTTCCATGAACTCTACTACATTCCTATCCCGGACACACTGCGGGAAGTACTTGTTGTAGAAAATTTTCAAAAATTTTGCCCAATCAACATCCCTATGATTCTCACACATTAACATCCACCATCTTCTTGCCTCGTCTTCTAGCATAAAAGTGGCTAGAAGCACCTTCTATGTCTCCGAGCAAGGGAACACTTCAAATAGTTTCTCAATGTCGAGAACCCATACTTCGACTTTTAACGGGTCTAATCCACTATGAAACTATGGTGGTTTCATTTTCTTGAATTCTTTGGTGAGAGCTATTATCCGGTCAGCATTCCGATTATCTAGCACATGTGGTGCCGGAGGTGGTGGTGGAGGATATGGTTGCTGCCACTGTTGTTGCCATTCTTGTTGTTGCCTCAATGTCTCTGCTATTTCCTGAATCAACCTTTCCATTCTATCCATTTTGCAGTAGAGAACTCTTCTATCTCATCATCTCTTGTTCTCACCATCTGATTAAACTTACATTATACTTTATACAAAAGATGCACAAGTATGCATATACTAGAAACCATACATATTCAAACAATTGGCAATGCAAGCAAATCATAACTCATAACACATAGTTGTTCATATCAAAACAGTTAAGCATATACTTGATGCTTTTAGATTCAAACTTATCACATGAATGCATCCTAGATCTTTTCTAGACGCTTATTGCTCATTTGGGCAAGTGTGTGAGTTATTAACTCGTGCTCTGATACCACTCTGTCATGACCCGAACCCGCCCCCGTGGGTTAAGGACATAACCGGCCAGTAATCAGGAGATTACTTACGGCCTCAAACCAAAACAAATGTATTTTAACAAAGTTAATGGGGGCCAAACGGAAGCAGTTCAAAACTTTGTCCGTAGAGCTGTGCTTACATGGCACATCAAAATAACATATACATAATTACATTAATAACTCACAACAAATATACAGTGCCATCAAGTTCTGTACAAATAGGATCATCCAAAATTAATTCAACCCATGAGAACTATATACAAACATATGTACAAAGACTTCGCCAACAAGACAAGAACAAGATAGTACGACAACAAGGCGAAGACGAGTCTCGTGCGTGAGACACAAGGGCTGACTCTCCAAGACTCGGTTGTTCCACACAGACTTCACTGAGGCTGGGTCTGGACCTCTCTTGGCTCACCTATAAACACATGAATGAGCGTGAGCGATAGCCCAGTGAATAATATCAAATACAGAAGTTATACAAACGATAGGTAAAACAACATGCTTCAAACGGCCTTAGGCCTAATTCATTTGTGTCAAAACGGCCTTCGGCCCATTCATTCGTGTCAAAACGGCCTTCGGCCCATTCATTTATTCATATCAAACATTTGTCCATAATTCAAACTGGCAAACTTATAAGGCTTATAAGGAAATAAGTAATTGGACAAATGACAAGGTTCAAATATCGATATTACTCACAGTGATCGATTGGTTGGTTTGCCCTGGAGCTCGACCCTACACATTCCATGAACACAAAAGGATCACAAACAATTCGATCCGTTCTAAATTCACATATTCCTGTTTAGGCTTCATTCTTATCTCTTTAACTCAATTACAATGCCCAATGTATGCCTAAGAGTACTTAGAAGTGAAAGAGGACGGAAAACGAAACACAGAATGCACAAACAAAATTTCAGAAAATAGGGTCCCCGCTCAAGCGTGGACTTCCCCGCTCGAGCAGACCCTTGAGGCCTGCAAAAGTACTTGTTAGGTCGAATTTACGCTCGATCGTGCACTCTGGCGCTTGAGTGGAAGACTTCTTTACATGGTTTCCCGCTCGAGCGTGGAATTCCCCGCTTAAGCAGACATCCATGTTTGCAAAAATACTGAGAGCACGAATTTCCCGCTCGAGCGGCGATTTCCCCGCTCGAGCGAACATCAAAATTCTGGGTTTTCCAGAATGTGTTCTTGAGCTCAAATTCGACATTCCAACCACATTCCTTGCATATTATGGCTCCAATTTCACAGATACTTGCACTAACATGGTACCAATACTAAAACACATTAACATGGAGCTCAATTTCATGACTAAAACATATGCATGGCTCATTTTCCACCAATCTCATTGCCAATATAACAATTTCATGCATTCAATCACTTACACCCTTATAATTTGCACATGCATGTGGTATATTATTCTCATTCTCAACTTATATGATGAAGAGATGGTCAAGAACATAATCTTCAACTAAAAACTCACATAGATCATGCATTTGGTGCTTAAATATGCAAATTCAAAACAACTACATACATGCATGCAGACATTGACCTTCAATTCAACATGATCAACTCAATTTCATTTCAATTCTTATTCTTGACCATTAATCAGCTTTGAACACACACAAGATTACACCTTACACTCATGAATTCAAGAATCAATTGCTTACCTAGAGGCTCAATTTACCAATCAATAGCAAATTCTTGAATAATCTTCAAGATCACCAAGCTTTGAGCTAAATTGCACAATTCTCTCCCTCTCTCTCTCTCTCTTGGAGCCAAAATCAGCCAAATGATAAGAAAGAGAGATTTTGAGTGTATAGTGCCTTTTAGGTAAGTCCCACTGTCACGACCCAAACCCGGCCCTATGGGTTTAGCATCAGAATCGCCAAGAATCCGAGATTACCAAGGCCTCTGAGCGATGTCTGATTAAACAGAGTATGTGGCTGGCGGAAGCCAATACAGTATATAACTAGTGTCCATTGAGCTGTGAAAATCTGTATGCCAAAAACATTTTTCGTTCAAACATGCATTCATACACTTCAAAAAATAGTACAGTCTATACATTCATTTACAAACATTCAGTACAGGGACTTAATCCCTTAAGAGCGAAACGATGCAGTCGATATGATCTATACAAGAACGCATAACAAGACAAAACAGTAGGAGACTAGTGGGGACACAAAACACCCAAGCCATGGCATGGCGTCCTGAACCTCGCAGTGAGGCACATTGGTCGCTTGACAAAGCGGGGACTAACCCACGCTCCTAGCTCGGTCGGCCGAGAACCTACATATGTATATAAAAGGAGCTAAAGCCCAAAGGAATAACATAAAGCGTAAAGAGGTTATGAATGAATGTCCTACAAGAATGAAATCAGTTCATTTAAACAAGAGTTCGATCTTGCAAGATTTCATCAAAACAGGTCATATGTGGTACATCCAATAGCCTATAAACAGAGGGTCCAAAAGGATCGAGTCTTAACAGACCCAACAAAGAATGATGGCCAATCATTCAAGAAATGGATGGTTCCACAAGGAAACCGACAGAGCTCAGAATACAAAAACAATGAGGTGCTAAGGATGCCACAATACAGCTTCAGAAATAGGACATACATTCATTCAATAAATAATATCGAAAGAAAGCTGTAAACAAGATTCAAAAGATAACCATTTTGAACATATCTTTACACATCTGTTACTCACAGAGATTAGGCTTATAAAGCAGCTAAGCGTCCCGGAGAGCCAACCCTAAACAGTAAACAGAATAGAACACACACTAAGTCTACAGTTGGAAAGGATGATAATTAAATCCCTAAATTCCCTCGGTGTGGTTCTATGTCCAAATCCTCATTAAGATGTCTTAAACTAGGCCTAAGAATGCCTAGGATGCGATGAGGATGCAAAAATACAGTTGGAAGGCATTTTCAAAAGTTCTTTAACAGGGTCTCGCTCGAGCGAGCCTTCCTTCGCTCGAGCGAGCTTCCAAAATCAAAGGCTTCGCTCGAGCGAACAATCCTTCGCTCGAGCGCTCTGATGAAACAGTAAAAGTACTGGTTGCAGATTTTCCTCGCTCGATGCTCGCCCTATGCTCGCTCGAGCGAGATTCCAAAGTCAAAGGGTTCGCTCGAGCGAGACTCCCTTCGCTCGAGCGGTCTGATGAAACAGTAAAAGTACTGGATGTTTAATTTTTACGCGCGATACCACGCTCGATGCCCGCTCGAGCGAGCTTGCAAAATCGCAGGGCTCGCTCGAGCGAGGAATCCTTCGCTCGAGCGAGGAAGCAAAATCTGGAATTTCCAGATTTGTCTCCCAAGTTCGAACCAAGTATTCAACCATCCAAAACTCAACCTCTTGGCCCCAAATTCTGGAAAAACACTTCAACCTCAATGTATGACAAGTTTCAAAAGCTAATTTGCACATGCAAGGGCCAAGGGTTGGTCAATTCAAACCATTTCCAAGAACAATCCAAGAACACTTTAAAACATGCAATGCATGAGTTTCAAACCAATTTCAATCTTAAAATCTTGCTCC
Organism: Camellia lanceoleosa; assembly: GCA_025200525.1. Taxonomy (NCBI): domain Eukaryota; kingdom Viridiplantae; phylum Streptophyta; class Magnoliopsida; order Ericales; family Theaceae; genus Camellia; species Camellia lanceoleosa. The sequence continues at coordinate 76,730,593 of CM045771.1, read as the reverse complement.
AAAGAGCTCAATAGTTGGTAAATGAGATGAAATCATGGACTTAATATGACTATGAGCTTGCATGTACTAATTAGCCAAGAATTCAACTTCAAAAGTCAACAAATTCAACATGCATGCATGAATTCTAGCATGAATCAACCTATGTGAACTCAAACATGGTTTAATCCCACAATTGAGCAAGAACCATGCAAAATGAAGCTCCAAGATGGCAAGAAGATGATGTATTCACTTACCTAAGTGTTGATTCAAGGTAGGAAGCTAGATTAGGCCAAGTTACACTTCAATTCCTAGCCAATTTCCAAGATGAATTCAATTTCTCCCAAGATGAACTCTCTCTCTCTCTATGCTCTCTTGTTTGGTCGGTTAGGGTGTGAAAGAAATGGCTGATCAAATGTCTATCTAAGTGTATAGACTCAAGTACAATGATAAACAAGTTGTCCACTAGCCATGGCAATTCGGTAAATACGTCTAAGTTCATAATTACTCTTTTAATCTAATGTAATCATTCCTAATCAATTTTCAGATAAAAATATCATTAAATCACAAATATTATGCTGATTACAAAACATCAAACGGTTTCTAAATCGGCCGCCGATAAGGCCTTCAATTAGCAGTTTAAACATAAAATGCAAACAGATAATCATACACTCGAACAGATGCAACACGCAATTCAATAGACAAACTTATTCAGTTTCAATTTCAGTTTCATTCAGTTTGTTCAGTAGTTCATCCAGTTCACTTATCAGTCATTAGCAGTTCAGTTTAATGGTAATCAGTATATAATTCAGTGGTTTAACGGTAATCAGTACGAGGGTCATTACACCCACTTAATCAAAAATATCAATAATAAATAATTGGGCACTTAGCTAATTGTTCTGAATCTAATTATTTTGATCCAAATCAATTTTCAATTAAATCTCACCATAGGCCCTAAAAATTACGCTAATCAACATGGCGTAATCAATTTCGGGTTCTGTGGTCAATAAGGCCTTCAATTTAAATTCCAAAGCAGATTATCAAACAGATATTCCTACGGTGAATATATAGAAATTCAAAACCACATATTTTCACATAATGGCACACAAAATTATATCAAACACATAATTATACTCATATTAAGGACCAATTAACATATTACGGAACAGGGATATCACAGATGGGTTGATAATTAAAAAAATAAATGTGAGAGAGAGAGAGAGAGAGAGAGAGAGAGAGAGAGAGAGAGAGTATTAAAATAAAAATAGAACTAAATTGCAAGCAAACAAGTTAAAGAAACTATGATAATAAAAATTGTTTACATAACCATCAAAAACAATCCACGAGAGTAAAATTGAACATAGAAAATTGTTGGAACAATCTTCTATATAAAGAAATGAAACTGAAATAACAAAAATAAAATACTTACAGAAATATTCTTGTCTCGAAAATTAGAACAACAAACTTTTGAACAAGTTGAGTGTGTGACACTATGTCCTTAAGACAAATTTGCCGCCGCACAGGTGTTCATGGTTTTATCTACATCTATCTCCCAAGATACAATGATCACTCTTATAGATTGTAGTAGCACTACAAATAATTTGTCTTGCGAACCAAACTTGAGTTCTGCAATTCTCTAAAAATTCTATAAACTAATATGAAGAGTAAATGCAGGAAGGAAAGGAAAGTGGAAAAGAATTGGATTAATGAATATGCTGGAAAAGGTTTGCATTTATAGGCATTGCAGTGCCTGTTTGGAAGGGTAGAAAAACCCTCCGAATTGGTGCGAATTTGAACCGCCGGAAATGATGAAGGAAGTTGACCGGAGAGGCACTAGTTCGGACAGAAAATTCGAATTTGAATTTTTGGCACAAAATTTGAATTAATTCCGTTAGAAATTCAAATTTTCGAGCGCGTGTGGTGGATTTGGGCCCAGCCCACTTTGTCCATAGCTTACAAAACTTGGGGTGCCCTTTTGGGCCTATTTTAAGTATGTCCACCTAGAGCTTATATACTCATACAAGCTTTCTTAATGTTTCAATGTGGGACAACCAAAATGAGGAAACCCATATTTGACTCTTTCAAATTTTCATTTCACGAACCCGAAAATGATGTCAACTTCCCATTCACTCATAAATGGTTTTGACAAACGGTCTTCACCATGTGACTTGTCATGCAGTAAGGAATACGTCACCACTTGAACCTACCCCAAAAGACGTGTGGGCCCCACTTAAATTTGGGTTCAAAGTGGCCCAAAATAAACCTATAAAACCATAATTTCCAACAAAAGTAACATCCACAAGAGTAAAACTAAATATAGAAAATAAATTTTTTTTAAAAAAAGAAAAAGAAATAGAAAAGAAGGATATGATTTCATGCTCCATAAGTAACAAAGAAACAAACACATTAGAAAGAAAGCAAGTATAACTAAGGGATTCCCTTTGGAGTTTAGTGGTTTTCCTTGCTTTCATCTTCCAAGTTATAAATACCCATGTCCTTCCCACCTCCTTGGCTGTCAACTTCGCCATGCAGTGCATACACCACCAAAAGCAACAAAATCTTTGAAGGAATCTACACTATTCGCAATCATAATAAAAAAATCTGATAAAAGAAGACAGGACAGGAGTTTGTTTATTTATAATCTCACAATCTACCTAATTAGAACAGGAATAGGAATAGGAGTCGGCCCCAGTGAGGTTCGATTCTTAGGAGGCTTACCTCTGGTCCAACTGAAAGAGCCCAGTTTAGTCTTTTGAAAGCCCATTTTGATTTTGTGTTGTGATTTCAATCATTTAAATTTTAGTTATTTTGTTTGGTTTATTATTTTTTTGAGTGTATTTAGATTTTAAAATGATAAAGATATTTAAAAAGTTACTCTTTTTTTTTATAAAAAAAATAGATTGAAAATTTAAAAAGGCTGTTTTTAAAAATTCTAAACCAAACAGAAAATAGATTATTTATGTAAAAAAATTAGATTAATTGGATATTGGTAACAATATATTTGAATTATATTTATTTTTTTTAAAAAAAATGAACAAGTATAATATCGAGAATAGACCGTTTATTTTTTTAAGGTTAATATGATCCAAACATGAGATTACTAATATCCGATTAATTTGATTTTTTACATAAATATTGAGAAATACTAAAATTTGAACAATACAAATCACCATAATAAAGACATAAAATGAACTTTCAAAAGATGAGTGCAAATTTATTTACACATATTTGAATAATATATAACACCTCATTGGTTGAACCAATAGGGTGATTCTACCAAAAGCTCAAAATCAATCAATTAAATGTAATGTAGGGAAATTCTATTTACACACTACCAAACTTCTCAATACACTATTTTCATAATTTTTTTTTATTACACCTATATCCCTTAAAAAATTACTATTTTGGACTCAACCACCTATCGCTTACCTCCGCTTACTTTCTTTCTCCAACAATCATCACTGGCACCTATCATCACGACCATCCTCGCTGGTCACCTCCCTAGTCCCTGTTTCCTCTTCTTATTTGCGTCTCTCTCTCTCTCTCTCTCTCATCCTCTTTCTTCTTCACCTCTCATAAAACCCTAACCCTAGATCTAGGGTTTTTAGAGAGTGGTGCCAGTAGGTCGTGATTTGGCGGCAAAGATGAAAGGTGATGGCAATGACGATGGGTTGCGATTTGGCAACGGTGGTGGATCTAAAGTTTTGAAAGAAGAAGAAGAAAGACAAAAAGGGAATAAAAAGGAGTGAAAAGGCAATAATGGGTGGTGGGCGGTGATGGCAGTAGCGGTGGCTGGTGGGCGATGATGTGGGTTTGCGATAGTTGTATATCTAGATCTAAGGTTAGGGTTTCAGGAGAACAAAAAGAAGAAGAAGATGAAAAAGATGATGATGGGAAGAGAAGGAAAGCGATGGTGCTACCTCTCTTTGCTGCCCTGCTGTCGCTACAGCAACTCTCCTCTCTGCCATTGGAAATTGCGAGGGTAGAGGTGATGACGAGAGGAGAAGAAAGATGATGATGAAGGCTAGAGAGGGTAGAAGAAAAACAATGAAGGCTAGAGAGAGTAAGGGTGACGATGAGAGGAGGCGAAGCACAAGAAAGGAAGGGCAACAATTGAAAGAGGTGACGGTTGACAACGGTGGTGGTAGTTAGGGTTAGGTTAGGGTTTGGGATAGAGAGTTGAAGAAGATGAGGATAATTTAGGATTTTTTTTATTAAAAAAAAAAATGATGGTGAGAAGTAAGATGAAATTAAAAAATTGAAAATGTGTGTGGTGTGCATTGAAAAAATGATATATATACTAAGAAATTTGGTGGTGTGTAAATAGAATTACTCTATTATATATTGTTTGCATTGTGTGAACAAATTCACACTCAAATAGTGGCAAAGCATTCATTGTTGATATTTTCAATGATACATCTCCAACAGCGCATAAATTTTTTTACCAAATTTGAGTAAAAGCTTCCTTTGGTATCAAGTGCTCCAACGGAAGGTTTTGTAACTTGAACAAACCATCGGTCGACCAAGCGGTGTAATTTTTCACAAATTTTTACCTTGAGGTGGTCATCTGGGGGACATTCGGTGGTGAAAATCCAACGGCAATGAATAGTGATTTGATGAAAGATACATTGGTTCTCAGTTTGATTAAAGAAAAGTGAAATCCTAAATTTGATGAACCATTATTGGAGCAAAATGTAACTTTTTTTTTTAAAATCAAATTTAAATTTAATAATAGATTTGATGAACCATTGGAGATGGTTTAAATCCCAACCTTGCAAATAACAAACAAGAATTCATATTTCTTGTGTGTGTACACACATCATCATTTCCAAAAAAAATAATTTATTGCTTATTTTGACATATTTCTAAACAATAAAGGGAATTTTATTCAAATACTTATATTTTAATTAGTCCATAAGATATTTTTATATTTCAACAAGTCTTATTACTTTGGACATTTAATTCACTAAATTCTAATTCTTATATTTAAGGTATTTTATAAATAATTTTATCCTTAAAAATATTCTTTGAACCCTCACCAACCTGGTGATGTGAATATTCACATTAAATAAATTTGGCAGTATAAATGTTTACATTGACAATATGAATATTCACATTGACAGTGTGAATATTCACATTATAGAACATTCGCACTATCAATGTGAACATTAATGCGTGCTTTACCTTATTATTATTGGGGATATTTTGGTAATTATATCACCCATAAAATTTATTAGAATATAAGAAAATTATTTAGATTAAATAGAATATAAATAAGTGAAAAGAGATTTATGAATAAATTCCCCAATAATAAACTTAATTGTACATGATAGCGAGTCAAAACAATCAGTCAAAATAATATATGAATAACGTAGTAGTGTTGGACATTTTGCACAGTCAAAATATGTTTAAAAAGTTTCTCTATAATATAGAACGGAGAAAGTTTTAAGGTGGTTAAGTATTTGAGTCATGTTTAAGTATTGGTTTGGGAAGTTGGGTTGGCGTGGGTTGGGACTAAAATAATTATAAAAAAAAAAAAATAGATTTTTTGAGTCTCAAGTTAAAAAAATGTCACATCCAAAACATAATTATTTTATTTTTTCTCTTACAAAAGTCAAAAAAGCCAAAAAGTATATCCCAAACGAGACTTTTTTGCCTCAAGCTATAATAACCAAAAAAACCAAAAAATCCACCCACATACCAAATGAAACCTAAGGCCTCGTTTGGGAACAGGCTAATTTAGTAACTTTTTGGCTAATTGGCTAAAAAGGTTAGTAAGAAAAACCTGTATGTTTGGGCCAACTTTTTGGCTAATTACGAAACGACGTGCAAAAAGTAGAGAGAAAAGGGAATCTTTGACTTTTTGGTATGGGTTGTTGGCTTTTTGGCTAATTGGCTATTTTAGCCTCTTGCCAAACGAGGCCTAAGTGTTCAAAATAAAGTATTTGAGTTATGTTGATAAACTTTCTTTTTCAAGTTACAAAATTGTTAATAGGTTATGGTGGTGTTTGGGAAGAAAATGAGTTGGGTTTTTTCTCATTTTTTTTTCACTAAAAGACAAAAATTTTGCAAAATAAAAAAAAACACATTCAAACAAAATATCACATCCAATCCCATAATAATTTCATTTTTTCTCTCACAAACATCACATCCAACCACAAAAAAACCTAACTATCTTCCCAAACACAAAAATTTTTTTATTCAATAATATCCTACATCTAATAAAATCTATATAAAAATCCACTTCCCAAACACCATCTATGTGTGTGACGAATAATATTTGAGAGGATTATATAAATCGAGTTAATCATGAGTTGATTGTCAGTGACATTTTGGTTAATTAATGACTAAAGACAACTTACATAAAGGGATCTATAATTTTTTTTTCTCTCTCTCTATATATATACAAATATGTATATATATATGATGTTAGTTGATTTTTTTTTTCTTTTTGATTTTTTGTTAGTTGATTAGAAAGTTAAATAATTGATAATAACCATTTTGTATAATATTCCATCTTTGTCAAACCCTAGACAAAAGTAACCGAGTTTGAATGGGAATGCATTAAAGAACTAATTAGTTTGGGTAAATTATACTATCATTAATTTTCGTAATTTAGAGTGTTACTTTAATCTAAGTAATTTTTAATTTGAATAATTTTATTCTTACATTTTTTATTTTGTTACAATGTGGTCCTTACGTCTCTTACTACTAAAATTTAAAATGGAAAATGACTTTGTATAAAATTAGAGGGATTGAAGTAAAATTCAAAATGAATTATAGGGACCATCGGTGTAATATATTCATTACACACGTGGCCTTTATAATTTGTTTGGGCCCCTTAGTTTTGCATACGTGATTTTTTCTGGTCTTTATATATATATTTTTTTGATCAGCAAAAATAAGAAAACTTCATCGATGATGAAGGAAAGATTACATCAGTAAAGAAAAAACAAAAAGATGAGTGCAATACGCAACATGACGAATCATATGCAATCACACCATCAAGTTGGCGAGACACCAACACAGAGTACCAGCCACACCCAATACTAATATCTATACAACAAGAGCCAACCCCAACATAATATCTAAGCAGAACTAACAGAGCAACTAACCTTCAGCATCAACAGACACAGAAGCAGGAAACCATCCAAAATTACACCAACATAGAAACTAACAGGTCATTACCCAAGCAAACCTAGAACTTCTTATAACACGACCCCATACCCACCCCAACAGATACCAACACAGTGACCAATAGAGCAATCTGCCAGAGCAGATAAAACCAGCACCTCTACTTCACAAAAGCCCACCTGTATCACTTGGAATATCGGATTTGTTGCCAATTAAACACCAAATCATGTACTGTGTAATTACAATTGGGGTGATGATACCTGAGCCAAAGAGCAATCCACACCTTTACACGATCAGAGAGCAAATCCAGCTTACGCTGCACACCTGAAAACACAAACTCATTCCTACATTTCCAGATGGACCACAACAGAGTCAATGGAATAGATTTCCACACGGCTCCCTCAAGCTTTTTAAAATTAAAGCCAGCCCACTAGTCAAGAAGGCCCCCAATTGTTCCAGGAGCAACCCATTGTAATCCCCACCAATCCACCAAACTGGACCACACCTTCCAAATTGCCGGGCATAATAATAACACATGGTTAGCGGACTCCACGTCGGAATTGTAGAATTTACACAGATTGCAAACACTGCCACCTAGGACGCTAACTCTCTAGAGGTAAGCCACTGTCTTTACCTCACCTTTCCACGCTAACCACCCAAAAAATTGCATTTTCGGAGAAACGAGATTATTCCATAACAAAGAGGGCACATCAGAGGAAACACCTCCCACATTCCTACTATAAAGAGACGCAACCAAGAATTCACCTGAGGAGGATGGTTTCCAACATAATCTATCTTCCTCAGTAGACAGATGAAAATTCTCTACATTTAGACTGGCACAAAGCCGACCCAACTCTTTCACCTCCCAAGCTTTGAGCACTCTGCGAAAATTAAAGACCCATTCCTCTGACCGACTTTTCCTATCTACAATGGTACACAAAGACACTTCCTTCTCAACAGATGGTGAATAAAGTCTTGGGAACTCCGAACACAAATTGTGGCTACCGAACCAAGTATCAACCCAGAATCGAATTTGATGCCTGTTCCTTGGGATTATCAAACAGTTTGCTAAATAAAAATTCCCCAGATCTGAATTACGTCTAGCCACTGCTAAGATTTCCCCCCCCCCCCCAAAAGGAAACCAGTTCCCACCCGCTGATGCGTACTTAGCACAAAAAACGATCATCCACATTGCATCATCCTCCTTGCCAAATCTCTACCACCATTTTTCTAGCAAGCAATCATTGAATTCTCTAATATCCTTGATACCCAAGCCTCCATTAAGCCTGTTTTTCGTTACTTCTCCCCATTTGACCATGTGCAATTTTCGTTTCAGCTCCGCACCTCCCCATAAGAAGGCTGCTTGTACCCTATCTAGTATCTTTGCTACACCTTTTGGCATTTTAAATAAAGAAAGACAGTATACCGGTAAACTATTCAGCACAACTTTAATCAAGGTAACTCTACCGCCATATGAGAGAAGCTTTCTTTTCCATGATGCTAACTTAAGTTTGAACTTTTCAATCACTGACTTCCAAGTAGACAATCCACTAGGACTTGCCCCCAAAGGTAATCCTAAGTATGTGAAAGGAAGCTTTTAGGCTTGTTTGGTTTGTTTTTGGGAGAGTTGTTTTTGAAAGAAATTTTGGGGAGAGAGTTTAGAAATTTTTTTGGCTTGTTTGGTTGTATATTTTGGGAGAGTTGTTTTTTTGAGAATTTGGGATGATTTGATATTTTGGAAGAATTTGAGTAGATGTGTGTGAGAGAAAAAGTGATTGAGAAGGAGAGCGGTGAGAGAAAAAGTGATTGATTGAAGTGTAAGAGAGAGAAAGTGATTTTGAAATTTTTTTGAGAAAAACTCAAACCAAACAATTTTTTAGAAATTTTTTTCTAAAACTCATCTCTCAAATGCAAACCAAACATACCCTTTGACTCTTGTATCTTAGAATATCAGCGAAGTCTTTCACTACACTGTCTTCCAAACCCACCCCACAAACACGACTTTTATGGAAATTTATTTTGAGCCCAGACATTAACTCAAAACACCGTAGAATTCTTTTAATTGTCAGGATCTCACCCATGTCAGCTTCACAAAATATCACCGTGTCGTCAGCAAACTGTAAGTGTGATAAATCCTCCTCTCCTCCTATCTTCACACCTCTGATTAAGCCCAGATTCCTGGCTCTGCTCATTAAAATATTCAATGCCTCAGCCACAACAATAAAGAGAAAAGGGGACAGTGGGTCGCCCTGATGAAGCCCTTTTTCAGGACAGAATTCATTCGTTGGCGACCCATTCACCAACACTGATATTCTTGCCGATGCAACACACTCCTTAATCCACCCAACGAACCGAGAACCGAATCCGAAATTTTGCAACATATGTAATAAAAATTCCCAATTTACGAAATCAAGTTTTAGTATGACCCCTTGCTTATGACTCTTTTTCCACCAATCAACGAATTCATTGGCTGTCATTACCCCATCCAAGATGTTCTTACCTTTCAGAAATGCTGATTGTACATTGCTAAGCACCCTAGGCAGGACTTTCTTCATTCTATTTGCAAGCACCTTGGTGAGAATTTTATATCGACCCAATCAAACTAATTGGTTGATAATCCAACAAGGTAACGGGGCAGTCCTTCTTCGGAATTAGAGTAATAAAAGAACTGGAAATACTTTTTGCTAATTTTGCATGACGATGGAAGTCCTTAAAAAACTGCATAATGTCTGACTTAAATATCTTCCAACATTTTTTAAAACAAACCATGTTGAATCCATCCGGACTTGGCACTTTATTGCCATCGCACTCCTTGATAGCACTCCATGTTGGGTATACCTCCTTATTGGAGTGTGGGACCCGATGGTTTATTAAAAGAGTTTTAATTTGACTTGGTTTAGGTATAATATATTTTTATATATTATATTTGTGGAGGCCTAATTCAATTTAGATACAATTAGGATTTGATTACAAAACTCAAACTCAACTATATATATATATATATTGTTCAATATTTGAGAGATAGATATTGGGTTTTTCACCAAAAAGTGGGCGGCTGCTATATAGCTTCGGTAACAGTGCCGATTGGTGAAGATTGGTCAAGGTGCTTGATTTGTTTATGCTCATGTTGCCTCTGTTCTGAAATTGATTTGGTTTGTTATTTTGGGTCTTTTACAACTCTGGTTCTAAAAATTTTGGTTCATCTATTTGGTGAGGTCTTTCCTCTTGTTTATTTGTGATTATTTGGAATTCACCTAAGGGTGGTTTGTGAGACCATTCGTGTCTTGTTTGTAATCGTTTGGAAACTTATTTGGTTAATAGCGGAATCAGATTTCGATCCCGTAGACGTATCTCACATTGAGGGAACCACGTAAAATTCTTGTGTTGCCTTTGATTTAATTTTTCCGCATTAGTTTTTATTCCCATTGATTGATTTACTTATGGGGAATCACAGATTTTTCCTAACAACTGGTATCAGAGCTTACAATTTATTTGGGTTTATGTATTTGTGTAAATCAATAGAGGGGAATGTGGGCCGTATGTCTAGCTTCAATGGAAGCAATTGGGTAACTTGGAAAATTAAAATGGAGGACCTATTATTTTGTAAAGATTTATATGGGCCTATTGAGGGTGATAATGGCAAACCTGATGATATGAAAGATGATGAGTGGAAGAGGCTTAATCGAAAAGCCGTTGGTGTTATCCATCAATGGATTGATGACAGTGTGTTACATCATGTTGCTACTGAAACTTCAGCACATGATTTATGGAAAAAATTAGAGAGACTTTATGATAGAAAATCAGCCACAAATAAAGCTTTTCTGTTTCGTAAGTTGGTTAATTTAAAATATAAAGAAGGCAGACCTATTCCGGAACATCTGAATGAAATAAAGAGTATTGTTAACAAACTTGCTTCTATGAAAATTGTTTTTGATGATGAGTTACAGGCTTTGATGCTACTTAATTCTTTGCCCGAAAGTTGGAAGACTTTGGTTGTGACAGTTAGTAATTCGGCGCCCGATGGAGTTGTCACAATGGGCCAAGTCACCAGTAGTTTGTTGAATGAAGAAAGTAGAAGAAAATCAACGGGTTCCTCTCATTCAGAAGCATTTGTTGTGAGAGGCCGAAGTAAAACAAGGGGGAGAAGTAAGACTCCTCATGGTCGTGATCAAAGCCAGGACAAATCAAAAGATGGTTCTTTTTCAAAGAAAGACATTGAGTGTTATTATTGCCATGAGAAAGGGCACATGAAGCGGGAATGCCGAAAGCTCAAGAATAAAGAGAAAAGGCGTGACAAAAGTGTGGACAAGAAGCAAGAAGATACAACGGCAGTTACTACCGATGATCTTATGGTCGTTTGTGAAGATGATTGCATCAATTTTGTGGGCCAAGAGAGTAATTGGGTGATTGATTCCGGTGCTTCTTTTCATGTGACTTCTTGAGTTGATTTCTTCACTACCTACACCAAAGGAGATTATGGTTCTGTTCGAATGGGTAATGAAGGTTTGTCCAAGATTCTTGGTATGGGTGATGTTTGCTTGGAAACAAATTTGGGCAGTAAGTTGTTGCTTAAAGATGTGAGGCATGTTCCCGACATTCGCCTCAATTTGATCTCTACTGAGAAGCTAGATGATGAAGGCTTCAACAACAAATTCGGTGATGGAATATGGAAGCTCACAAAGGGTTCTTTGGTGGTGGCTAAGTGCAAGAAGACTCATACACTTTATTCGATGCAAGAAAAAATTTGTAAAGGTGTTGTCAATGCACTTGAAGATGATACTTCTACCGAATTATGGCACAAGCGGCTTGGCCATATGAGTGAAAAGGGGCTACAAGTTTTGTTCAAGAAAAAGCTTCTACCTGGTTTGAAAGGTACACATCTTAAAACTTGTGTTCATTGTTTGGCGAGTAAACAACATAGAGTTTCTTTTCATAAAAATGTTGCTTCTAGAAAGGAAAATATTTTGGAGTTGATTCATTCAGATGTTTGCGATCCTTTAAAAGTTAGAACACATAGTGGTGCACTTTATTTTGTTACTTTCATTGACGATTATTCAAGGAAAGTTTGGGCTTTTCTACTAAAAACTAAAGATCAAGTTCTAGAAGTATTTAAGCATTTTCAGGCTATGGTTGAAAGAGAAACATGACAGAAATTGAAGTGCATCCAATCAGATAATGGTGGTGAATACATTGGGCCATTTGATGAGTATTGTCGCAGCCAAGGTATTCGGCACCAAAAGACAGTTAAGAAGACTCCTTAACAAAATGGCGTTGCCGAGAGGATGAACCGCACAATTATAGAAAGAACAAGGTGTTTGCTTTCACAAGCTAAATTGCCAAGATCCTTTTGGGGTGAGGCAATGAGTACAGTGGTTGACGTGATCAATTTGTCTCCTTGCTATCCTTTGAATGGTGATGTTCTTGAAAGAGTTTGGATTGGCAAAGATGTGTCTTATGAGCACTTGAGAGTGTTTGGTTGCCGAGTTTTTGTTCACATTCCAAAGGATGAAAGGTCCAAGCTTGCTAGTAAGTCAAGACAATGTATTTTTCTTGGCTATAGGTGTGATGAATTCGGGTATAGATTATGGGATCCGGTCGACAAGAAAGTCATTCGAAGCTGTAATGTTGTGTTTCTTGAAGACCAAACAATTGAAGACTTTGGTAAAGGTGATCAACCGGAGCCAAAAACTAGTGATCTCATTGACATGGATCCATCTCCTTCATCTTCAGTTGATGATGAAAATGGGGGAGATGTGCAGGCACCTATTGAAGATGTAGAGGATGATGCTAATCCTAATAAAGTTGAGCTAGAAATTGAGGAAGAGCATCCAACTCAAGAACCGCCACCACAACTTGAGTTGAGAAAATCTACAAGGGACCGACAACTTTCAAGAAAGTATCCTCCCAATGAATTTGTGTTGATTTCCGATCAAGGGGAGCCCGAGAGCTACCAAGAAGCAATTAAGCATGTAAAGAAAGGTGATTGGAAAAAGGCCATGGACGAGGAGATGAATTCCTTACTTGAAAACCATACTTATGATTTAGTGAAGTTGCCTAAAAGGAGGAAAATTCTAAAAAATAAGTGGGTTTTCAAATTGAAGAATGATGGTAATAATTTGAGGTACAAGGCACGTCTTATTGTGAAAGGCTTTGGGCAAAAGAAAGGCATTGACTTTGACGAGATTTTCTCGCCGGTTGTGAAGATGTCTTCTATTCGGGTTGTACTTGGCATGGCTGCAAGTATGAACCTTGAAGTTGAACAACTTGATGTGAAGACCGCATTTCTTCACGGTGATCTTAAAGAAGAAATTTACATGGAACAACCAGAAGGTTTTGTGAAAAAAGGGAAAAAGAAATTTGTTTGCAAATTGAAGAAAAGTTTGTATGGCCTCAAGCAAGCCCCGCGGCAATGGTACAAAAAATTTGACTCTTTCATGATGAATAATGGTTTTTCTAAAACCACTTCGGACCATTGTGTGTTTGTGAAAAATTTCTCGGATGGTAAATTTATTATTCTTTTGCTTTATATTGATGACATGTTAATTATGGGTCAAGATTCTACCATGATTAACAAGTTGAAGTTAGAGTTGAGTAAATCTTTTGCTATGAAAGATTTGGGACCGGCAAAGCAAATACTTGGTATGAAAATTGTTCGTGATCGCAAAGAGGGACTGATTTGGTTGTCTCAAGAAAGCTACATTGAGAAAGTTCTTGAGAGGTTCAACATGAATAAAGCAAAGCCAGTTGGTTGTCCACTTGCAGGTCACTTCAAACTTAGTTCGAATCAATGTCCTACAAGTGAAAAAGACAAGGAAGAGATGCTGAAAATTCCTAATGCTTCAGCAGTTGGTTCTTTGATATACGCCATGGTTTGTACAAGGCCGGATATTGCTCACGCCGTTGGTGTGGTGAGTCGGTTTTTCTCTAATCCGAGTAAAGAACATTGGCCAGCGGTAAAATGGATTTTAAAGTATCTTTGAGGGACTTCGAAGGTGTGTTTGTGTTTTGGAGATGGTAAGCCGATGCTTGATGGGTTCACGGATTCTGACATAGCCGGTGATGTTGATTCTAGGAAATCTACTTCGGGGTATTTGATGGCTTTTGCAAGGGGAGCTGTGGCATGGCAATCTAAATTACAAAAATGTGTTGCTCTCTCGACTACTGAAGCTGAATTTATTACCATTACAGAAGCTTGCAAAGAAGAGTTATGGTTGAAGAAATTTTTGCAAGAGTTGGGTTTGAAGCAAGAAAAGTATGTGCTATTCACTTGAGTAAAAATTCTACTTTTCATTCGAGATCGAAACACATTGATGTGAGATGCCATTGGATTCGTGATGTGTTAGATTCGAAATTGTTACAACTCGAAAAGGTTCACACAGATGATAATATTTCGAATATGTTGACTAAGACTTTGTCGAGGGACAAACATTTAAAGTGTCGAACTTTAGCGGGTATGGTTAATGTCTCCACCTAAGTCGGTAGGGGGAGAATTGTTGGGTACTCCTTATTGGAGTGTGGGACCCGATGGTTTATTAAAAGAGTTTTAATTTGGCTTGATTTAGGTATAATATATTTTTATATATTATATTTGTGGAGGCCTAATTCAATTTAGATACAATTAGGATTTGATTACAAAACTCAAAACTCAACTATATATATATTGTTCAATATTTGAGAGATAGATATTGGGTTTTTCACCAAAAAGTGGGCGGCTGCTATATAGCTTCGGTAACAGTGCCGATTGGTGAAGATTGGTCAAGGTGCTTGATTTGTTCATGCTCATGTTGCCTTTGTTCTGAAATTGATTTGGTTTGTTATTTTGGGTCTTTTACAACTCTGGTTCTGAATATTTTGGTTCATCTATTTGGTGAGGTTTTTCCTCTTGTTTATTTGTGATTATTTGGAATTCACCTACGGGTGGTTTGTGAGACCATTCGTGTCTCATTTGTAATCGTTTGGAAACTTATTTGGTTGATAGTAGAATCGGATTTCGATCCGTGGACGTACCTCACATTGAGGGAATCACATAAAATTCTTGTGTTGCCTTTGATTTAATTTTTCCGCATTAGTTTTTATTCCCATTGATTGATTTACTTGTGGAGAATCGCAGATTTTCCCTAACACTCCAAACTTCAAAGTGAAATTTTTGCTCAAACTAGAAGGACTAATAATGTAATTTACACAATTAGTGTCATGACCCGAACCCGCCCCCATAGGTTTGGATCATAACCGGCCAGTAATCATTAGATTGCCTATGACCTTAGACAGAAAACAGATTTTTAAATAAACATATGGGGCCAAAAGCGGAAGCAGACTTAAAAATTTTGTCCAATGAGCTGTGCTTATATGATAAAGCGAAATATTTCATAAACAGTCCATAATAACTCACACATAAAAACAGAGTTAATATCTTATACATTCAGAAACTTCAAGACACGCAGTCAGCTAAACAAAATAAACTTATAATGCATGGATGATCCAACGTATTCACCGATAAAGCAAAAGTGTAAAAACAAGAACAAAAATAAGGTCTCGTGCGTGAGACGTGCGGGCTGACTCCGCAAAACTTGACTTCCTCTCATATCTTTCACTGAGGTTGGGTTTGGACATCTCTTTGCTCACCTACACACATATAAATGAGAGTGAGCGATAGCCCAATGAATAATATCAAAATAAAGAAGTTACATGAATGAAATTCGTAACAGACATATCTAACGGCCTTAGGCCCATTCACATTTTTATCTAATACATCAAACGGCCTCGGGCCCAAACATATCAAACGGCTTTTGGTTCAATCATTCATGTCAGACGGCCTTTGGCCCAATCATTCATGTCAGACTATCATTTATGTCAGACGGCCTTTGGCCCAATGATTCATGTCAGACGGCCCTTGGCCCAATGATTCATGTCAGACGGCCTTTGGCCCAATCATTCATTTCAGACGGTCCTTGGCCCAATTATTCATGTCAGACTATCATTCATGTCAGACGGCCTTTGGCCCAATCATTCATGTCAGACTGCCCTTGGCCCAATTATTCATGTCAGACTATCATTCATGTCAGACAGCCTTTGGCCCAATTATTCATGTCAGACGGATTTATGTGTGTTTCATACTCATGATCATGATCATATTCATATTCACTTAGTCTTAAGCAAAAGACTGACATTTAGAATACTCATTCTTAATTCAAACATACAAATCCATAAGGCATGTACAGAAGTAACGTTTGGGAAAACAACATACTTGAACATATCTTTACTAAGATATTACTCACAGTGTTCTGCAGGTGGATTCGTCCTTATGCTCGACCCTACATAATTCCTAACACATATTGGGTCACAAATAATTCAATCCGTTCTTTAATCTATTTATTTCTCTTAGGCTTCTTTCTTTACCATTTAGGTCATTTACAAAGCTCAATGTATTTTTAAGAGTGCTTAGAAATGAAAGAGAACGGAAAACAAAACACAAAACCATGTTTCATAATTTCAGGAACAGGGTTCTCTGCTCGAGCGCGGATTTAGCCGCTCGAGCGGACCCCTTTGGTCTGCAAAAGTACTGGTTACTACATTTCCCTGCTCGAGTGTGACTCTTTCCGCTTGAGCGGACATCAATGTCTGCAAAAGTTCTGGAAGCCAACATTTCACACTCGAGCGGTGCTTTCCCCGCTCGAGCGAACATGCCGAATTCTGGAATTTCCAGAATTGCATTTGAAGCTCAAACTTAGCATTCGAAGGGTCTAAAACTCATGTTCTTGATACAAAATTATGGAAATCTTTATACAATATGAGGCTATAAGAAAATTGAGTCTAATTTGTCCAAAAACATAATTCAATTCCCAAATTATTTCACATTTTTTTTGACAACCCATACCAACTTCATATCTTTAAAACTCATGCAAATTAATTTCGATATCACTTTGAATTTCACATGCAAATTAATTTCCATATCACTTTGAATTTCACATGTATGTGCGATAGGCTTCATTTTCAACTTAAATAACACAATTGATGCTCATCTTCATCAAACATGATCAATTTTAAATCAATTACATCAGAACTCCTTTAATTTACAAATTAAGTTCTTTGTTCATAAACTCATAATTTTCCAAAGCTTAATTCTCATTACATCAAAACATGGAATCAATTATTTTAAATCCATGATGCATGTAAATTTATATCCCATATATATCAAGGTTTCCAAGCCCAAGCTCAATTGAAGTATTATAATTATTTCCATATTGATTAACCTTAACCATGTTCATGAATTAATTCTTTAATTTCTCTAAATTACATGCATGTAAAAATAAGACTCAAATTCATATAAGATATGCAAAATCAAACCCAAAATAATTAATTTATAGGTTAATTTTCATAAATTTGAACCTAAGTCCATTGCATGGACCAAATCTTCAAATAAATCTTGATGCATGTAATATATGGGACTCAATTCAAGAAATCTATTATGCATGATGCATGTAAATGTAGACTTAAATACTTAT
The DNA here is from genome assembly GCA_025200525.1 of Camellia lanceoleosa. Lineage (NCBI taxonomy): Eukaryota > Viridiplantae > Streptophyta > Magnoliopsida > Ericales > Theaceae > Camellia > Camellia lanceoleosa. The sequence goes on along the minus strand of CM045771.1, from coordinate 76,712,981 downwards.
AGAATTCCCTCATACATGTAGCAATGGAGCTTGATTTCATGCAAGATTATAAAAATCAATCTCAAAATAATTACTTTCTAAATCAATTTCCATAATCATGAATCTAATTTAATCTCAGCATCTTCTTACTAATTTCCTTTTAATTACATGAAATTGGGCCCAATTATTTCTTAAATCAAATTTTTACATGAATTTCTTGCAAGAATTAAGCTTAGATTCCTTACCTAGAACTTTAATTTGTTGAATCTCTTGAGTTCTTTCTTCAATTTTCCAGCACAAACTTAGATGATTCTTCTTCCCTCCTTGTTCTCTCTTTCTCCCTCTCGGTTCTCCTCCTTTTGAGCTTCTCCAGCAGAAAGAAAATGAGTTCAACCTCACTCTCTCATTTACACATAACACACATGCACACCTCTCCCTTCAACACGTGCACACACCTCACATATTGAGGCTCCAGCACAACACTTCACTAGGCACATACATACACAGATTTCTCAGTACACTCACCTAAGTTTCTCAGCACACCCACACCCACACCCACAATTCTTATTTGTTCCATAATGCAATTTATGCTTAGGATTAATTTAATTAAGTAGCACTTAATCCTAATAAATCTTAGCTAGCACATAATTAATTAATCGTAACTAATCACAAATCCCACATAATTTAATTAGTCTAATTTGACTTTCTTAAGAACCCAATTAATTATATTTAATTTATCAATCTGAATCAGATTTTTAATCAAACTTCTAAAAGGCTCCAAATATTAAATCAAACTTATTGACATCATCAATTTTGATTCTCCAAATCATTTAGGCCTTTAATTTCTAATTAGACTCCAAATTTTTGTCAATAAATTACATATTTAATTGGACATCCTATAAATAAATTTAACCTGTAATAATCACAATTCTCGATCCTCATAATTTAACTAACTTAATTAACTCCAATTCGGACCTAATTAATCGAATCTTGATTTTACTAAACTGAATCGAATATTTAATTAACTCTCAAATGGATCCGTAATTAAAATAAAATTGATTCAATTTCTTAATTTCACTTCCTTAAGCCATTTGGACACTTAAAATAAATCTTCAATAGAATCATATATGAATCAGATTCCACAATTCTCACAAGTCCCAAATTAAATTAGGATAACGACTAATTAAAATCTCAAATTTCCTTAATTAACTAAGGCCTCGTTTGGCAAGAGGCTAAAATAGTCAATTAGCCAAAAAGTTACCTTTTTAGCCAAAAAGCCAACAACTTATACCAAAAAGTCAAAGATTCCCCTTTTTCTCTACTTTTTGCACGTCGTTTCGTAATTAGCCAAAAAGTTGGCCCAAACATACAGGTTTTTCTTACCAACCTTTTTAGCCAATTAGCCAAAAAGTTACTAAATTAGCCTGTTCCCAAACGAGGCCTAAATATAAAATATTATACGTGACGGGCCATCACAATTAGTTTTAATGATCTCATACGTGTTCTTTTGTTTTGCTTGACTGGATATGGGTTGATGTTGTCATCGCATACGACCAAATACTATTAAACAACTACATATATTTGACAGAGTCCAGTGTTGCACTGCACCAATCCAAAAAAGATCAAGCTAAAATCAACTACCAAAACCAACTATAAATATCCTCCAAACCCATACCCTCCACAGCATATACAAAGCCACCGTTTTTACATTTCTGCAAATACCATATTCATATAAAATGGAACAAGCAAAGAGGTACTAATACCATATCTCATATGACTATGTTATTCACTCTTGTGAAGTCTTCAACTACATGTTTTGATTGATTCTTAATTTTCTTCACTTTCACATCTTTATTTTTTATTCAGGATTGCTGTTGTCACTGGAGGAAACAAAGGAATTGGGCTAGAGATTTGCAGACAATTAGCTTCTAATGGGATAATGGTGATTTTAACGGCAAGAGATGAGAAACGTGGTCTCAAAAGTGTGGAAAATCTCAAAGCTTGTGGGCTATCTCATATATTTTTTCACCAGCTTGAGGTGACAGACCAGGCCAGTATTGCTTCCATGGCTGATTTCATCAAAAATAAATTCGGGAAGCTTGACATATTGGTAAGATTTAAAGCTTATGTAACTTGTTTGGCTACATCTTTCATTTCTCATATGTTTTAGTGAGTGTCTCGTGCACTGAGTTGTAGTTTTTTAAATAATCTATTTAGAGTTTGGTTTTAATTTTTAGAAATTGTTTTTAGATAGATTTTCATTTATTTTTAGTGATTATTTCTTTTCATATTTTAGTCATTTTTTTTTTAATTTATAACTTTTTAGATTCATCAAGACTAGATGCATTTAAAAGTATAAACAAAATTAACAAAAATATGAAAAAAAAATTAATAAAACCAAACGAAAATCTAAATAAAAATGCACATATTTTTTTAATTTGAATTTTTGTTGTTTTTTAGCAATTTATTTTTATGTTTTAGTCAATTTGTTTTCTTTTTTTGAAGCATCCAAATTAGGTGCATTTAAGAAGTTAAAAAAAATGACTAAATTGTGAGGAAAAAAAATACTATAAAAACAAATAAAAACTCATTTAATAGTTTTTGAAATTTGAATCGAATCAGGTCTGGCTCTGGTCTAGACTAGCACCTAAAACCGATTTAATTGGAAAGGGCCTACTTCGTGAAAATTGGGAAATACTGGCCTAACCCCCAAAATTGGTTTCTCACTATTTACACTAAGGGAGGCTATGTTTGTTTGGGTAGATATGACTTTGGAATTGAACTAACAATCTCGCAAAATGCATTACCTAACATTTGACTAAGAGAACGGAAATTTGGATTAATAGTTCATGCAAATATAATATCCTTCATATAGGGGGACTATTGAATCCCAACAACAAGATGGGATACAAAGCATAAGTTTGGACTAAATAATTAAATTACAAAATTGATATAAGCCAATTCAAACAATTGATGATCCTAAAACTAACAATCTTAAGCATGTTATTTTCATCTAATCTAGTTCATCAGAACAAACAAGGCCATTGGCCTATGGTGGTTGAGGCAATGATTATGTGAAATTTGATAGTTTCTAGTAAATTTTAGAGTAAAATACAAATATACCTCTGAGATTTGCTTAAAATACGAATTATTTCTTATGGTTTTGAAAATTACAAATACTCCGTTGTCAGAATTTTTCATTTAACAAAATTAATGGGAAAAAATAAAATTTCTAACTACTCTCTTCTACACAATTAAATTACCTAAATTATTAATTGAAATATATTTCTAACATCATTAAAACTGTTAATTGACTTGATAATTTATTAATAAAATGAGACATTTGTTAATTTATTAATAAAATGTAATTTCCAAAACAATAAGAGGTAATCTGTATTTTAAGCAAATCTTAAATAGTATATTTATAATTTATCCTCAATTTTAATAGACGGACTCAACACACATCAAGCAACAATATTTAACCTTTTTTTTTTTTTTTTCGCTTCTCTTTCTATATACAACATGTTAAATTGAAATATAATTTTTTTTCTTCATATTTCCTCTCAATTTTGGAATAGCATATATAATTGAGTAAAAATTTGTGCAGGTGAATAATGCAGCAATTAGTGGAAGCATAATTGATGAGGAGGCTCAAAAGAGGCTAAACCTGGTTGATCTCCATCACCCAATGTTGTCTTATTTCAAGATATAGTGCATAATTTAAATATATATAGTGGTTTTGTTGCAAGTTAAACATTTATCAGTTTTATGGTTGAGTAATAATCCTTTTTTATTTAATCAATTTTACAAACTCTATGGAGTTTGGAGCCACATACAAATTCTGTTTATGAATCAATTTCTCTAAAAATAATTTGTTATTGCCAACTTTGATGTAGATTGTAAGTTCAAATCTTAAAGCAGAGAAATTTGTTGAGCAAAGTTATGAGATGGGAGAAGCTTGTCTAGGAACAAACTATTATGGAGTGAAGCTAGTGACTGAAGAGCTTATTCCATTTCTTCAACTATCAGACTCTGCCAAAATAGTTAATGTCTCCTCTACCATGGGGCAATTGGAGGTACAAAAACTTTTCCACCATATAGAGAGGAATATATATATGTATAACATAGTGATTTTTTTTTTTTGGTTGACTACTTTTGTATAACAACATTTCAATTATATTTCAGCTTGTTTTAAATGAAAAGGCCAAGAAGGAGTTAAGCGATACTGATAGTCTTACAGAAGAGAAAGTGGAGGAGGTGCTTAAGAGATATCTTGACGATTTGAAGGAGGATTTGCTGGAAACCAAAGGATGGCCTGTTAATTTTTCGGCTTACATAATGTCCAAGGCAGCTCTCAATGCATACACGAGAGTTTTGGCAAAGAAGTATCCTAATATTGCTATAAATGCAGTGAGTCCTGGTTTTGTCAAAACAGACCTCAACCATCATAGAGGGATCTTGACTGTTGAACAAGGTGCAGAAGGGCCCGTGATGCTGGCTTTGCTGCCTAACGGTGGGCCTTCTGGCTTGTTCTATGATCAGATGGAAGTATCAACTTTTTGAACAAGAGAAATTACATATTTATATCATCTCCTATATGTATCAATACAATGAAAGAGAGAAGAATAGTATAGCTTCTCATCTTCTATGTTATAGATGTTTTGGCTAATAAACGTGTGTGCGACTCCAATATCAATTTTGTACTTTTTCTTTTATTGGCAGTGGAATTAAAATTGTATTGATAATGTACAACCTAAATAGAGAGGACTCCCAATCCTTTAGTTGTGTTTGGTTGGAGGATTTGGGAAGGGATTTGCAAAGGAAAAGTGAAAATATAAATGAAATGAGAATAAAATAGACCTACATTTCACCTAGTTTCACACACATTTTTGCTTTTAATTTCCAAATCTCTCTTCAAATCTCCCAACAAAACACACTATAAAAGATAGAAAAAATAAAAATAAAAATAATTCCATAAAAGAAGGGCATTACCTGGACCCCAAAAAAATAAACAAGATACTAATTAGCAATCTAATTTGGACACTCAGTTAAAAAATAATAATAAATAAAAATAAAAATAAAAATAAAAATTGCCAACACAACTCATTGACTTCAAAAACCAAAACTCATACCAAATATATATATATACACACTAACGAGGGCAAGCCCCATTAGATAACTAAAACAGAGGCTAGAAGCAAAGTTCATTTACAAAAATTAGAAAGGCAGACAGTCATCGGACAGTAATTTAAGGGATCATTGCTTTTGGGGTATCTTTTCAAGTAAAAACGCCCATTTTGCTCAGAAGTTCTAACAAGCATGGAACTTGACTATTAAGTCATTAATTAATCTAAATTTTCTCAAAATTAAGGTATTTTATTCATCTCATAATTTTTCATTCATTTTTTAGCAAGATCGTGGCTTCTCTCAAGTTGTCATTTCAACTTGAGAGAGTGTTTGGGCTTTGTAGGCCCATTTTGGAATCGATTCTAATGATCCGAACTATTCATTTTATTGGATTCGTTGAGTAGAATATTCATGCAAAAAATAAGATAATTGGGCATGGGTAACTATACATTTGAATCATATTTATTTTAAAAAAATAGATGACAAATATAATTTTAAAAATAATTATTTTTTTTGGTAATATAAATTTAATTCAAACATATAGTTACTTATGTCTGATCATTTTGATTTTTTACACGAATATTCTACTTCATGAGTCATAAAAAGTGAACGGCTTAGATTATCGAAACAATATTGATGGTGGGCTCCAAGATCCCTCAAGTTCTCTCATGTTGAAATCTCAACATGAGAGAAACCCAATGCTTTCAACAAATTGTTACTACAAGGGAATGACTCATCACCATCACACTATCCCTCACATTTCATTTTGTAGGTTTTATTTTGGGTCCATAACAATAATTCGAATTATTCATATCGTAAATCTCACAATGAAGACCATTTTTAAAAATTAAAAAAAAAAAAAAAACAGTTTGATCAGCTATCATGAATAGATGAACAAATCGTATTTTATTTTATAAAATGGACGACTTAAATTTATAGACCATTCATGTCGTAAATCTCACAATGAAGATTATTTATGAAAAAATCAGTTTCACCGATTATCGATGCATAGATGAACAAATTCCATTTTATTTTATAAAATGGACGGTTTAAATTTAAATTTATAGCTATCGCTCATTTAAAAAAAAAAAAAAAAAAAAAAAAAAAAAAAAAAAAAAAAAAAAAAAACTTGTTCATGTGTCTAACAATGTTTGATAAAATTATTATTATTATTTTTTTAACATTATCACGAATATTATGACAATTAGTGTTAAATGGAGAGAAGAAGTGTGATATCAAGAAAATATAAAGTAAAAGAAAAAAAAATATTAAAGATAATTTTAAATCATGAAAAAATAATAAACATATGTTAAAAAATGAAGAATAATAATAATAAACATAATAGGATCGGGGTGGAGTGGGTTGAATTATCCACCCCACCCAAACCCTGCGGATCTTATTCTCACCCCAATTCCGATCCTATCTTATTGAAAAACTCCCAAACCCATTTTATTAGGGCTAGGGAGTATCGGGGACCTATTGGGTCAAAGTATTTTGCTATCTCTAGTGATGGCCTGTTTCTCCCCAGAGAATTGTATGTAGTTAGTAGTAATTGTTAGGATTGGGCTCAGTGATTGATTATTAGGTTTGGTAATTATTAACTTTCTAGCTATTGTTAGGTTAGTGATCTATTTGATATAATATTTTTTATATCTATAATTACTTTTTTTATCAATTGCCAAAAAAAAAAGGAATTTACCTAGAATATAAAATCCATGATTGAGGAGATTCATTCATGGATTGGGTCCACAACAAGAAGATTAATTTTATACCATCAATCTAAAATTTTGGGTCAGATTCTAATTTTTTTTTTTTTTTTGATTCCTAAATTATTTTTGAATCATGGGTTTAGATAGTGATTTTTTTTTTTTTTTGAAACAGATTTAGATAATGATTTGGAATATATATGGCGGTGTTTGGCAAGATTTTTTTTTTGGATCTTTTTTTATTTTTTTTTTATTTTTTCCACTAGAAGACAAAGTTTTGGCAAAACAAAAAAAAAAAAATCCAAACAAAATATTACATCCAACCTCATAATCATTTTACTTTTTCTCTTATAAACATCACATCTAACCACAAAAAAACCCAACTATCTTCCCAAACACCAAAAAAATTTTCTCCAATAATATCCTACAATCAAAAAAACCTACATAAAAACCCACTTTCCAAACATCCACTATATATATATCATTTTCCATTCCTTTCTATTCAAATAAATAAATTATTCAAATAGTAAAGCGAAGTAAACTAGTCAATTTGCTGAGCTCATAGCATACGTAACAAGAAAGGTAAACATGGGTTGATGTTGTCATGGCAAACGATCAAGTTAACTGTTTATATTGACCTTTCTTTGCTCTGTCCATTTTACTATACTATCATTGAAAATTCAAAACTAGAGCAAACAACTATAAATATATCCCCCAAAACCATGCCCTTCTCTGCATACAATCCACCATCTACATTTTGCAGATACCATAAAATGGAACAAGCAAAGAGGTACTAACAATACCATATCTCATATGACTATGTTATTCACTTCTTTTGAATCAAATAAAGTCTTCAATTACATGTTTTTATAGATTCTGATTTCCCTTCACTCTCACTTCTTTATTATAATTATTATTATTATTTTTATGATTAGGATTGCTGTTGTTACTGGAGCCAATAAAGGAATTGGGCTAGAGATTTGCAGACAGTTGGCTTCTAATGGAATAACTGTGATATTAACCGCAAGAGATGAGAAACGCGGTCTCGAAGCTGTGGAAAATCTCAAAACTTGTGGGCTGTCTGATATAATTTTTCATCAGCTTGATGTTACAGATCAAACTAGTATTGCATCCTTGGTTGATTTCATCAAAACTAAATTCAACAAGCTTGACATATTGGTAAGATTAAAAAGCCTATGCTTACTTATTTGCAAATTCGCACTTGTATCACTACAACATATAAGAGTTTTAGAGACCAAATATTTTGATGCTTAAAAGTGAAAAATTTTGTTACAAAAAACATTTAGTGACCAATTTCCATTGTCATGAGGATAGTTGTTAAAAGGTCGTCCTGAAAAATAAAAAACGAGGCTTTTAGCGACAAAATTTTGAAAATGTCACTAATAAATGCACTCATGTTGCTACTATTGAAGTATTTGGTGGTTGGTTTGTGTGCTGGTTCTGATCTGGGTGTTGGTTTTGTTTGGAGCTCTTGGCTGTTGAGACATGCACTGTTATGTTTGTTTGGTTGCGTAAGCATTTGGTTGTTAGTCTCATTTTCTTTGGGTGTCTTTGATTGGTTCCTCACCAATCTTGGGTTGAGAGGTAGCATATGATTGTGCTTTTTTTACGGTGCCAACCTAGTTGGAATCGTTAAGTTAGTTATGATACTTTCTGCTCTCCCCTGCTTTGTTGATGTATTTTTTTGCATGTATTATGCTTTTTTCATCAATAAAGTTCTTTTTTTGGTGATAAAAAAAAAAAAGACTTTTAAAGATAAAATAATTTGGTCTCAAAATGGTTTATTTTTTTAGACAAAAAAACTTGGTCCCAAAAGAATAATAATTTATCACAAATGTCTAATTTTTGTTGCTAAAAATATATAACACTTTTCGCAACAAAATTATTTGCTCACTAAAAAATAATTTTGTCCTAAATTTTGGTCTCTAAAACCTTAATTTTTTGTAATGTATATTTAAGATTGTTACACTTTTTTTATTTTTATTTTAAAGAATACTATATATCACTGATTTCACGGTTTTGTATCATCAGCTATGTAGATATTATGATTGGTACCTTATTCATTAAGGAAAATCAACACAAATAATGTATTACCATTTATTCAGTCTAATAAAACCATGAAAAACAAAAAATGATAATATGACATATAGCCATCTATGAAGTACAAGTACATGTACGAATACTGGTACTAATATAATATGATACGAGTATATCGATATGGTAAAATTCAAAAAAAAAAAAAAAATAGAGTATGGGTTTGGTATGTTTGTATAAAAATATTTATTTTTAATTTGGAGTAATACAAAAATTGATTAAATGATTTTATCTGTTAAGATTCAACCTACAATTAACATTTAATGCTAAGAGTAAAGGTATAAACCAAAATTAAATGTCATTATATGAAATAACTTACAAACCATAGCTTAATTTTTAAATCATGCCAAGTGTAAAACTAAAAAAAAAAAAAAAGTGAAATGAATTTTATCTCTGTAATAGAAAAAAATATTATTTCAACTGAAATACGATACAGTTTTGGTATATACTAAGTACGTCTCGCTAAGCCAAAAAATAAAAAGAAAAAAATTTAGACACGTATTTCATGTAGCTGATATATTTATAGAAGTACCATACAAAATATCACATGCCTTTTCGAATGTGATCCTCATTTATTTTTTAAGCAAAATTCTTTTAGCGCCCTATAATTAAGGGCCCTAAGATTCAAAGACAGTCACAATCACTTAAAATTTTAGATAAAAAGCAATTGTTAATTTATTTATTTATTTTATCCAAAAGTTAATGTCAAATTTTTATCAGAAAGACTAGGGCCCTTGATCTCATCTTCCTCCTCCAACTCATATGGTAATCCTAAATCAACCATTCTCATTCTAATGAGCCAACCACCTCCCCATCAACTCCCCACCACCACCTCCACTGCCCGAAATATATATAGAGAAATTTAGATTCCGAATTTGCAATGGAAATTCATAGTTAAAATTAAATGTTTGTAATGTGATAATTGGATTTTGAGCCATAATAATTTTGGGTGGGTACAGTGGGGAGGAAGATTTCGCTCGCTTTCTCTTTTTCTTTTTGTTTACCAATTTAAAACTCTAATATAGTGTTTGATTCATTGAGATAAAATGAAATGAGATGATCAAATCAAATCAAAACAAACTAATTCAAACTAAATCTTAAGTCTTATCAAATGGAGTCGCTACATGAATCCTTCTTCTCTACTCGACTCTATCAACAATCATTTGGTTAGTCAAATTAATGAGGTTCATATCTTTATTATTCTATTCGCCCACGTCAATCTAGGTCTACCCCTTCTCTTAACACTTTCATCATCACTGTACCACATCTCTTCACTACTGTCTCTGTTGACTTCTGTTATATGACCAAACCATCTCAATCTATTCTCTCTCAACTTATTTTCTATCGGTACTACTCCTACTCATTCACAAATATACTTATTACTAATTCTGTCTTTTTTAGTCTTACCACACATTCACCTTAGCATCCTTATTTCAACAATACTCATCTTATCTACATATTGTTTCTTAGTTGCCTAATATTCAGCCGTTCTATAGTGCATATTCATTTATCACACAATACTCTAGACCAAGGTTCTAAATATCAGTCGGTACGTGCCGTACCGGCCGGTTCGTAACGGAAAATGAGAGTGCCGAGTCGGATACTCACCGATATACCGGTGAGAACGAATTTCACGTCCGTAGAGGCCGATTCCCGACACGTATCGACTTGTATCCGACTCTGTTACATGGACTTGCCACTTTGGGGCGAAGTACCCGTGTCGACATGACACTCCGTGTCGGATTCCTCTATTCTCGATCGGACACTCCGTCAGTCGTTCCAGTCGATCGAAGCCCCAGACGACTCTCTCTCCAGTCGATCTTATAATATATTTATAAGATAATATACACTTATATATATTAACAAAAATAAATAAACACATATATGTAAAATAATTATTTGTTATTTATATAATATAACTCATCTTAATAACTATATTTAAAAATATATATATATTTAACGTATCCACGTATCCTTAATTTTTAATTTTGAAGTGTCCGACCCCTAGATACGCACCCGCACCCGATCCTCGTACCCGCGTCCGTGTAACTTAGGTATCCGATACATGAGCGTTCCAGTTCCAATATAGTCCGATTCGGCTGAAAAACGAGCAAAGCATATGGAAAAATAATTGAGGAAAACAAGTCACCTGGAAATGCAAATCACCTGGAGAAGCATCGAATTGGACCAAACCTCAAACCCAAATCAAACCCAATCGGACCAAACTCAACTCAACTCCCCAAAGTTTTCCCTCAATCGGACCAAACTCAACTCCCCAATCAAACTCAAATCCATCTCCCAAGGGCATCGATCTTGTAAAGTGTTGCAAGGAGAACCATCGAATCGAACCCAAACCATCACCGATTTCAAGCTTCTTCATTGAAGGTTTTTCTCTCATGCTCTGTTTACATTTGTCTCGTGCTCTGTTTTTTGCTTTGGCTGAACACTTCTTCAAATGGTTTTGCTTCTTCAAATGGTTTTGCTTTTGTCCGGTTTGCTTCTGTTCGGTTTGTTTATGTTATATTATGTTATTTTTTTTCTTCTTCAAATGGTTTGTTTATATTATATTATGTTATTATTTTCTTTTCTCTATGGTTATTTTTTTATTTATATTATGATATGGGATGGTTTTGCTTGGTAAGTTGTGTTTGGTTTGTTTATAATTTATTTATTTATTTATTTTTATTTTCTGGTTAGTTGTTTATAATGGTTTATAATTTGTTTGCTTGGTAAGTTGTGTTTGGTTATTTTTTTATTTATATTATGGTATGGGATGGTTTTTTTCTTGATTTTTTAAAATAACCAAACTATATATAATAAAATATTAATAATACAAATAAAAAAATTTAACAGCTTTTGTTTCACTACAAAAAAATTCACTTTTAGTAGCGGCCAAAACTGTCCCTAAAAGTAGGAAAAAACGTCACTAAAAACTAGAAGACCTTTACCCGCGGTTGAAATAGCAACGGCCAAACCGCCGCAATAGGCCCGTCGGCATATCCTTATAGTGACGTTTTCCTCAGATGCTGGTATAGTTATTTTTATTGCGACGGTCAATGTAGTGACAGTTATAAATGTCGTTATATCTTAAATTTATCTATTACTTGCAAACTTTTTAGCGACGGGTCAACTGCTGCCATATCCTTCATTTTTGCGACATTTTGTGAACCGCTGCTATATTTTGACTCTATTCAATCAGTTTTATACTATCGCTATAGCTATAGAATTCTTTTTAAATTTTATTTACAACGACGGTTATTAACCGCAGTTATAGGCTATGTTTACTATTCAATTACCAATAATATATAGCTTGAAATTTTCAATGATTTACTAACCATTAATGGTAGTCTCTCACTTATCCCTGCTCACATTATATATCTATAAAAACATTATTTTATTCTAATGGCTCAATACTCAATAACTATGAAAGGTAAGAGAGTCTGCATTTTCATAATCCCAAAATATCCAAAATACCTTAATTAAAAGGTTCATTACATAAGCCTGTAATACAAAATAGATCCAATATTTCTAGCAAACTAATAGCCCACACCATAATCTAAAAGATACATATAAACTTGTCACATGACAATAGTACTCAAAAATATTTCTCATGACGCCATTTTATAAAGACCATAAAAAATGTTCAAATCGAGAAATGACGTCCATTGTTTGATACTTCATATTGTCTTATTTCCTGCAATAAAAATGATTGAATGAGCATAAGTATCATTTTCAATTTCAAAATCTATAAAGAAAGTTTAGACTATAAATAATTCTCAAACAAGTCTTATTTTTTTGGTAAGTATGTGGTTTATGTATCAAAAAATAAAAATTACAATGAAGTTGAAGATCATATTTGCATATCAAGATAGATCAGCCATTAAGAGAAAACAACAACAAATGAAGAAAAAAAAAAATCTGATGCAGAAATGTAAGGTGGCTAAAGATTTAAGAAACAAGTTGTTCTCAATTTGTGTACTTCAGTTCTTGTTGTTCTTTAAGCATTGCAAATTGATTTCTAAGATTAGATATGGGTGAAGACATCTAAAAGGCTTAGAACATGCAAGCAAGCAACTAACAATTATTAATGTCTAGGAAATTATATCTAAATATGTGCCCACCTTGCCTCTGCTATTACTCCTAAGTATAGAACTCTAATGAATCTCAAAAAAAAAGAAAAAAAAAAAAGAGCGAGTTTATGCTTTCCATGTCTAAAAGAAATGAAAAAGATATATCACCATACAAAGAACCTCAATATTTATGAGCGAAAACAACTCGTAAAAGTTACACGTATTAGAAAGAAATCTAGAAACGATTTAAAAGAAAAAAATGGTATCATACCTCAAATTTCCCAGATCCAAGATCAAGCTTTTGCTTCACTTCTTTAAGAATACCAGGCTCTGAAATTTAATCATATGCCAAATCAGATGTGAAAGTAAAATTGCGAACTAACAAACACTATTTTTCTACAAATCTTGCAATATAAATTATTTATTTTGTTTAAAATAAGAGAAACATCAAAAAGAGAAAGAAGAAAGTAGGAGATATCAATGCAAATAATTACAAAAAAACCAGACCCACATAACATATTACATTTAATTGTCTCTGATTGACAACGATTTGTGTGCCCATATATTCTCGGATAATGTATATGTTAAGTCACCAATTGTCCCAAAAGCTTAGGCTATTCAGAAATGGGCCCAACAGCACCATAATGCACCTACAATTACTCATCATACAGTTTGGTTATAAATACCAATAATTCTACAATGACCACATTTGTATACCTTGCGGTTTACCATCTCATGTGTCACCACTACATTGCATTGGTAACAAACATGAGTGGTGGCCCTTTAAACCAATGCAATGATGACACATATGGTAAGCACTTATTGTATACAAATCATCATTGTAGCATTATTGTATAAATATTGACATCTTCATCTTAACTCATTCTACAATTTACAACAATAAATAAATTTGTACCATCCCATTTACAATAAGATATATAAAGGATACCCATTAGACAAAAATATTCCTAGCTGGGCCAACTATGTCAGTGAGAGCTCAGTTTGAAGTCTAGATGTTAGTCATAAGTTCATTCTACATGGACCAAGTTAAATGTTATTTTTTACCTATCTCGCATTAAAATATCAAAACGATGGCCAAAATTTTTACGAAAATAATACTTAGGGTCCGACAAATTAATAAAAAATAGGAAAAAAAAAAAATACTGGAAACCAAAATATCAAAGATTAGTCTCCAAAGAAAGAGAAAGAGAGAATTTAATTACAATCCAAACTAAGCTTCAGAGTTGGAAAGCAATATTGCTATTAAGGGTAGGTATTGAGGCCCTCATTTGGGCAAACAACTTATATCAAGGTGGGGGTGGACAACTACATGTACACCCCAGCTTGTTGTCAGTGCTTATCAAAACTCTAACATGCGGAAGGTAATATAAATATTGACCAATGTATTTCTTTCTCTTTCTTTTTTTCCTTGTTTTTTTTAAAGCACAATATATTTAGATTTTTTTTAAAAAAAAAAGTGAATGAAATTTGTGTTTGGGTAAATGGAACCAGGTTTGCACACTAAAAATAATTGCACAGTACAATGGCCAATTCAATAACATTGTTTCTATTTCTAAAATTAGGCTCTAACTGAATAGATATGCCAAAAGCCCACTGCCCAAGTAGCCTTGGGCCTGACTATTAAGTGCCCCATCATGTCAGGGAGGGGGGCTCTAAAAGAATTCATATAATAGCCATAGTAGCAATTGTCAACATAGCACTAGCCAGAAGGAACATCACCATTGCTTGAGGAGTTACTAGCAATCTATTTTTACTATAACAAAATCAAATAAATAGCAAAGAATATTAGTGAAAAGTAAAATCACAAAAGAAATTGCTATTCTTGTATAATGGTGTTAAGTAAAAATATAAGAGTTTCTACAAACAATATGAAAACAACGAAACATACAAGAACAATAAGAGTAAAAAGGGAAAAAAGCCATAGCGATGAGATTTAATTCATAATTTACCAACTGCAATTGGCTCTGTCGATGCAGAAACAAGTTGGCCCTCAACTCCATCCTCTCTTACAGGAGTATGCAGTGCCACCAGTCTGTAGCCCACATCATCAACATTAGATTTGTACATTCTCATAGTCTCCTTTGCAAAATCACACCATGTTTAGCGAGCAAACATCTCAACTGAAATATTGAAGTTGGATCTTTTGATGAATAATTCTAGAAACTTTACAAGTGTCGATGCCTTCATCTAGAGTCATAAACTTACCCCACCTTTTGTTATTGACAACCCTAAGATGTGAAGATATTTGTTTCTTTTTAAATAAAGAAAGAGGTATTGTTGTGAACCTAAAAAAAAAGTCCTTTTAAATATTAAAAAAAAAAAAAAAGAAGCAAAAAATCAATGAAGGAATGCATTAGTCAAAGAAGCAGGAAACTTGCAACCAGAAAACTTGCAACTAGAAAACTTGCATCTTTATTTATTTATCTCATGGTTCACTTTATGCACACTTTCATAAAAGCAATGACAATAAAAAGAGACAACAATTTTCTCTAATCACATTATTAAGCCAACAAAACATTACAAACTGTGCACTAAATTCATTGACAACAATTTTCTCAAAAATAAAAATAAAAATAAAAAATACAGAACAAACAGAACAAAAATAAACAAAAAGGTAGGCACTATTACTCCATTGTGGCATTTTATCAAATATCTAGCATACATAATGATTCCTCAAGCAAGAGATTTTACTGTGTAGTATCAACAACAATCCATTTACTTCACTAATTACATTTGTTAAAATATGAATATCATAATCAGAATGCAAAACATGTCAATCAATTTATTTTATAAATTATTTTCCCAAATCAAAATCATTCAAAATGTTCATGAAATACTTCAAAGTAGAGGAGTTTTGGAGATCTTAACAATGAATTCCATGGACCCAAACTTGTCCGAAGATGCTTTATGTTTTATGGGATTCTTCGTCTTCATGATTGTTTCATGGGTATAGTGTTTGGGAAATGACAATAAATAACAGGGTTAAATCGAACAAAGCAAAGTGAAAGGGTTTTGTTAATTGGTATGGAACGGGTAGAGAACATGAAGTGGGGTGTAATTTGAAACAGAGGATGAGGGAGGAAGAAGACAGTGAGGAAGAAAGAAAAACTGAGACAATAGAAGAAAGATTGAGGGGTAGATAAAGAAATTGAGAGACAGAAGAAAGAGAGGGATAGAGAAAGAGAAACAAAGAGAGTAGACTAACCTTGAAATCACAGTGGTGAGAAAGCTTGATGTCGTCAACACGCCGTGGTGGAGGATGAACGAAGGCTCTGATACTTCGCAAAAAGAAGTTTTGATAGACTACGGCACAAATTGTAATCAAGGAGAAGGAGATGAACGGTTTTTTTTTTTTTAACATATCAGAATTTCAGTCCAAAAATTAAAAAATTCAATTTTGCGCAAAATCATAAATCTATTTGGCGGGCCTTTTTATTTTCTTTGGCTTTTTGTAACGTTTGAGGTCAAACCGCCACTATAAAAAAAATATATAGAGCACTTTAGGAAAAAAATGTTACTAAAAATTTTATTTTTAGTTGCAGTCAATAACCGCTACAATAGCCCATCTATAGCAGCATTTTTTAGGCTGATACAATAAAAAACACTACTAAATCTTGATTTTCTTGTAGTGTTTGCTTGATGGGGGATGAGACTAGAGTCACCCTGATTATTGATTGAAAGTGCATTAAAATAGATAAAATAAATAAATAAATAAATAAAATTAATTAATTAAGGCTAAAATAAATACATATCATTTAGTTGAAAATGAGTCAAAAGTGTCTTTACATATCAAAATTTTGATTAAAATGTGATAAATTAAGGCTAAAAGAGTGAAAAAATACATAAAATTGAGTTTTAGAGGAATTGCTAATGATTTTTGAAATTTCACAACCGCAACGCCCGATACCCGATACGTACCGGTCGATACTCCCGATACCGATACTCCGCGATCAATACCGTTACGTTACCCGATACCGCGATTTAAAACTATGCCCTAGACACACTTTTCCATTTAAACTACCCTACCTTAATTATATACACAACATCCGTTCCAATCTCCCAAACCGTTGTGATAATCGATCTTAAATAACAAAAATGTTCACTCTTAGATAGTTCTTGGTTCTCAATCTTCACTTCTCATCTACTTTCTTTATTACTGTTACTAAATTTATACTCAATGTTCTATAAAAAATGTTCACTCTGTTTATATTTGTCTTCTTTTATGCCAAAAATAAAAATTTGAAGATGGCATGTTTTGCTTCTAGACCTCTATGTCTGTTTCATCTCTTCTTCAACAAGTAAAATGCTTGTATCTAAAAAAAAAAAAACGTACAATGCTACTTGAAACAAAGATTAGATTTCTTCTCTTTTGGGATGAATTTAAAAAACTAGTTTATTAGTTTATTTTAGTCATATCATTTCTCTACTTTTTTGTATATGTTTCGTAATATGTAAAAAAGTCAGTTTATAAGTCATACTAAAAAAAGTCTATTTATAAGTTATACCCAAAAAAGTAAGCTTTTTTGTTACCGTGATGTCGTTGCATGTATAATGTTTAAATTCAATTATAAAAAAAAAAAAAAATTATAGCAGGTTAATGGGTTTTCTTTTTTTCTAAATTGAGATAACTTTTTTTTTAATATTCTTGTGGGTATGGAAATCATATAATTGAGTAAATACTGGTACAGGTGAATAATGCAGGAATTTCTGGAATCACAATTGATGATGTAAGTCTCTCTATAAACCAATGTGGTCTTATTTGAAGATATATTATAAACTCTAGAGGCATATAAATAATTTACTAGTGCCAATTTCAATGTAGATGTTACGTTCAGATGCTGCATCAGTAACAGATGTTACCAATCAAAGTTATGAAGGGTCAGATGCTTGTTTGAGAACCAACTATTATGGAGCAAAGCAAGTAACTGAAGAGCTTATTCCACTTCTTCAACTATCAAACTCTTCTAGAATAGTTAATGTCTCCTCCACCTTGGGGCAATTGAAGGTACACAAATTTATCTATCCTATAGAGGAAAATACAAAAGTAATGAAAAGGAAATTGACACTGGATGGATTTCACTGTATTCCCATAGTTTCTAAATAATGTACATTAGTTGTATTGATGTACATAAGCGGATAATTAATTGTAAAAATCACGCTATGATTTCACATATGCAATGATTGTGGAGGATATAGGGATTAGTAATGCTATAAACACTAAATGAAATACTGCATAAATGGGAATGGAGGGGTTATAATAATGTTTTGTATTTCAGTTTATTTCAAACGAAAAGGCCAAGAAGGAACTAAACGATATTGATGGCCTCACCCTGGAGAAAGTGGACGACGTGATTGAGAGATTTCTTGAGGATTTAAAGGAGGATTTGCTGGAAACCAAAGGATGGCCTATTCGTCTTTCTGCTTACAAAGTGTCCAAGGCAGCTCTCAATGCACACACAAGAGTTTTGGCAAAAAAGTATCCTAATATTGTCATCAACGCAGTAAGTCCTGGCCATATCAAAACAGACATCAACCAAAATACTGGAACATTGACTGTTGAACATGGTGCTAAATGGCCCGTGAAGCTGGCTTTGCTCCCTCATGGTGGGCCTTCTGGCTTATTTTATGATCAGATGGAAGTATCAACTTTTTGAACAAATGCATATTTAATATAATTTAGGAAGTTCAAATTGGCACATGTGTATGCATGAAAGAGAGAAGAATATTCTAACTTCTCATCTTCTATGTTATATATTTTTGAATAATAAGTGGTGCAATAATGATGTAATAATCAGATTTCTTTTATCATATTTCATTTATCATCTCATGTATAAACATTATATTAGAAATAAATAAATATGAGTGGTATAGGACTTTGTGTCCTGTATCAATTGTGTGTTCCATCCAAGTAAATCTTATAAGTCTATTTATTTTTATTTGTTTATTTTAAGTCTCTATCAATCTTATAAGTCTATTTATTTTTATTTGTTTATTTTAAGTCTCTATCACCTCTCCAAATGTTTGAGCCTTCGGATGTGTTGGGTAAAAGTTTGGACTTGTTTGGGCCCATATTTGGTCCTTGAATGTATGAGTGTAGCCATTTGGTGTAGTGTATATAAGTACCAAATTCTTTGAGGTCAGTCAACAATATTAGCTTAACCTATAAATAAGGCCCATATTAAAGTAGACAAAAACATACAAATATATGGGTGCACCAATAAGCCCTAAAAACAACATAGTGTCCTAGAAACAATCCGAAGTTTATTTCTTAGTGTCTGTTGGAAACTCTGGTTAGCTAGAAACAACTTCATCTTCAAAAACCGTCAAATTTATTAGCTAGAAATCAAACTTCACATGGCCTTATGGGCAAAGATAAACTCCAGATTCTCTGGCTTTTCTACTACGGACTTCATGCTCCACATTCAAGAGGTTCAAAAAATAAAATCCAAAAGAAGAAAGTGTTAATCATCTTCTACCCAGTTTTCGCTTTAACAATTAGCGAGAAATGTTATACTTCGTGTTTTAGTTAGCTACTTGTTGTCTATTTTGTTATCTTGGGTTTGTTCAGCTTAGTTAGAATTCGGATGTCAACCTAATTGAGAACTTTGTGTACTTTTCCTATATTTCTTCAATTTATTTCAATTTTGCCAATAAAATAAAATAAAGTCCTCTTAATTTTTTGGTGCATGAAAAAGTCATGCTACTACCACAAAATCTTATTTTTATATTTTTAGAGGCATTTTCCATAAAAAAGTGTTACCGATTGTTAGTTTCTAGTAACAATTGAAAAATTCATCACAAAAAAGGCACTAATTGTTAGTTTTTAGCGATAGTTGAAAAATTCGTCATAGAAAAACGTCACTATTTGTCATTTTTAGCGACATATTTAGAAAATCAGCATACAACAATGGCATTAATTGTCAATTTTTAGCAACATATTTAGAAAATTGTCATTGAAAAACATCACTGACATTTGTGGGACTTTTTGATCTATACAACCACTTGTGGGACTTGATGGTGCATAGGTTTTTATAACAAGACCTATGCGTAATTACCCCAAATATTGGAAATATTATAAGCTCCACAAAGGAGGCCCCATAAAAGTTCCAGTTCAAGAAAAAATTGCAAAGCCAAAGCAAGGTTGGCATGGCAGTATGATATGCGCGTGTCTAGGGCCGCGGCCTAGTCGACATGGCAGCCTAGAATGCCCATGGCCAGGGTTACGGCCTAATAACTTGGCGTGCACAGCCTTGGCGACATGGCAGCATGGCATGCGTACGTCTAGGGCCGCTTTTGGTGAAGAATAATTTGTCTAGTTGTAAAATTACTCTATTTTTTTATTATTAAATTCTATCAATCAATAGGGGTGGTAAACGAACTGAACGAGCTGATAACTGTTCAACCTTGGTTTGAAAATTTTAACGAGTTTCAAAATTTGTTGAAGCTTGATTCGTTGAACTTTTGAGTCAATCTTAATCAAGCTTTTGTTGAGCCGAGCTCGAATAGTTTGGTATTTTTATCTAGTTTTAACGAGCCGAACAAATAATTCATTATTCAAGCTTAGTTTGAAATTTTTAACGAACTCGAAAATATGTTCAAGTTTGGCTTATTTACTTAACGAACTACGCTTGAACGAGCTTTTAACGAATCGAACACGAGTTGAAATCGAACTGTTTGGTTCATTTATCACCCCTATCAAACTAATTAACGCCTCCGTTTGTTTGGGTGTAAAATATAATTTACAAAAAACTCTTTTCAGAAAATATTTCTTGGAGGAAACATTTTTCTATGTTTGATGATGGTGGTAATAGAACGAAGGTGGAGGTGAAAATTAGAGGTGCAACTCGGGTGAGTCAAGAGATTGTCCAAACCCATCCCAAGTTGTGTTGAGAGCTACCCAACCAGTCTAAGCCCAAATTGTAACTCGAGATTGTCTACCCAAGCCCAACTCGAGTCAGACCCAAATTGCATATAAATTTGATTCATTTTTGTGCAAATAAGTTAATTAATTTGGTAAAATTAGACTATATTTACATTTTTTTATATAAATTATTAATAATATCAAAACAAATAATATATATATATATATATAATGTAAGAGAGATAAGAATTGAAAAATTGATGTGCAGCTGTAGTGGTGTTTACAATTTCGGAGTCAGAGAAAGTTTTGTATTGTGTTTCTTGTGTATATAATATATATTCAATATGATCTAACAATCTAAATTATTTTAACGTTATCCAATAGCCAATCATTTATATGTATATTTAATATTATATATATATATAATTCAGATTTCAGATTACTCAGGTTGTTTGATACCTTTGCCCAAATCCATCTAAATTTAATTCAGGCTTCTGATTTTGTATCCAAACCAGCACTGAATTCAAAAATATTTTGCTTGAGCCTTAAAAAAAGTTGGGCTGGGCTCAAGTTGCTTGGGTTAAGCCCACCAAAATTGCACTCCTAGTGGAGATGGTGGTGTATGGAGGCGGTGGTGATGGGTGGTGGTGGCCATGGTGATGGTGGTGTGGTAGTGGAGGTTATAATGCCCCCCCAAAAAATATATAATAATAATAATAAATTTCTAATAAACGCGTCAGACCCAAATCTTCAACATTTGCACATATATAATATGATAACCCTGTTCTGTATTATGCTAATTGGTCCTCATTATGAATGTGATTGTGTATTTTGAATATAATTACATGTTTAGCATGATTCTGTGTGTCAATTATATGAATATATGTGGTTTTGAATTTCTATCTGTTCACCGTAGGAATATCTGTTTGATTATCTGCTTTGGAATTCAAATTGAAGGCCTTATTAGTCACAGAACCCGAAATTGATTACGCCATTGTGATTAGCGTAATTTTTAGAGCCTACGGTGAAATTTAATTGAAAATTGATTTGGATCAAATTAAATTGATTTAATTAATGGTATAGTGCTCAAATTATGTAATATTAAATAATTATAGTTAGTGAGACTTGTAAGAGAGGCACTATACACTCAATTTGTGCACTTGAGCTCAAAATTAGATTTTGTGTCTTAGAAAGAGAGAGAGCCGACCTTGAGAGAGGAAATGAGGTATCTTGGTGTATTTTGGCTTATAATTTGTGAATTGGGAAGGCTAGGTGCAAGACTTGGCCACAATTGAGAGAATCAAGGCTCCTAGGTGAGTAAACAACCATTGACTCATGGATTTTTGTTTGTAATTTGTAAATTCAAGGTTGAATAATGATGAAGAATATGAAATGTGTTGGTCTTGAAGAATTGGGAATCAATGTACACATGCATGTAGGAGATTGTCATGGATGTTTGAGCTTGAAATTTGCATGAGCTAACATGTAAATTGTTGAATATGGAGGATTGGGCATCAATCTTTACATGCATGCATGATTTTCATGGATTCCACAATAATAATGTCACTTGCATGTTTTGAAATAGGATTGAAGTCAAAGATTTGCATACATGTTTGTTATAAAGCTTGAATGCATGAAATTATTATGTTGAAAGTGAATTTGGTGTAGATTGGGACATGCATGTGATTAATTTGTGAAATTGAGCTCCATTATGTTGTAATTGGGTGTTGGTACCATGCCAGTATATGATTATGTGAAGTTTGAGCCAAAAGCATGCATCTAGAACCTTTGAATGTCAAATTGAAGCTCAAGAACATGTTCTGGATTTTCTAGAATTTTGATTCCCGTTCGAGCGGGAAACCGCCGCTCGAGCGTAAAATTTGTGTTCCCAGTATTTTCTGCAGATATGGTGTCCGCTCGAGCGGGGAAGTTCACGCTCGAGCGGTGAGCCATGTAGAGAGGCCTTCCGCTCAAGCGCCGGAGTTCGCGATCGAGCGTAAATTTGATATAACCAGTACTTTTGCAGTCCTTAAGGGTCTGCTCGAGCAGGGAAGTCCACACTCGAGCGGGGACCCTGTTTTCTGAAATTTTGTTTATGCCTTCTGTGTTTCGATTTCCGTTCTCTTTCACTTCTAAGTACTCTTAGACATGCATTGAGCATTGTAAATGAGTTAAAGAGATAAGAATGAAGCCTAAAGAGGAATATGTGAATTAAGGAACGGATTGAATTGTTTGTGACCCGTATGTGCTATGTGATGTGTAGGGTCAAGCTCCAGGGCAAACTAACCAACCGATCACTGTGAGTAATATCGATATTTTAAACCTGTCATTTGTCCAATTGCTTACTTCCTTATAAGCCTTATAAGTTTGCCAGTTTGGATTATGGACAAATGTTTGATATGAATAAAAGAATGGGCCAGAGGCCGTTTTGATCTGAATGATAGAGTGAATGGGCCAGAGGCCGTTTTGATATGAATGAATGGGCCAGAGGCCATTTCAACATGAATAAATGAATGGGCCAAAGAATAAATGAATGGGCCAAAGGCCAGTTTGACACGAATAAAACTATGAATTGGACCCAAGGACGTATGAAACATGTTGTTCTACATACCGTTGTATAACTCCTTTATTTGATATTATTCATTGGACTATCGCTCATGCTCATTCATGTGTTTGTAAGTGAGCCTAGAGAAGTTCAAATCCAGCTCCAGTGAAGTCTGTGTGGAACAACAAAGGTTTTGGAAAGTCAGCCCTTGCGTCTCACGCACGAGACTCGTCTTCGCCTTTTGTCATTTTATTTTATGTTATCAAGTTGGCGAAGTCTTTGAACATGTCTGTATATAGTTCTCATGGGTTGACTTAGTTTTGGATGATCTTGTCTGTACAAAATTTTATGGTACTGTATTTTTGTTGTGAGTTGTTAATGTACATATGTATGGGTTATTTTGATGTGCCATGTAAGCACAGCTCTATGGACAAAGTTTTAAATTTTACTTCCGTCTAGCCCCTTTACTCTAATTAGTTATGTTTGGTTTGATTTGAGGCCGTAGGTAATCTCAGGATTACTGGCCGGTTATGGCCTAAACCCATAGGGGCGGGTTCGGGTCGTGACAGAGTGGTATCAGAGCACGAGTTAATAACTCACACACTTGTCCAAAAGAGCAGTAAGCGTCTAGAAAAGATCTAGGATGCATTCTTGTGATAAGTATGAATTTGGAAGCATCGAGAATATGCTTAACTGTCTTGATGTTAACAATTATGTGTTATAAATTTGTGATTTGCTTGCATTGCAAATTATTTAAATATGTATGCTCCTTGTTACATCCATACTTGTGTATCTTTTGTATGAAGTATAATGCAAGTTTAATCAGATGGTGAGAACAAGAGGTGATGAAATAGCAGAGTCCTCTACTGCCAGAATGGATATGATGGAAAGGTTGATTCAGGAAATAGCTGAGACATTGAGGCAACAACAAGAGTGGCAACAACAGTGGCAGCAGCCACATCCTCCACCTTCACCTCCGGCACCACCGGTGCCAGATAATCAAAATGATGATCGGATAATAGCTCTTACCAAAGAATTCAAGAAAATGAAACCACCACAGTTCCATGGTGGATTAGATCCGTCGAAAGCCGAAGCTTGGGTCCTCGGCATCGAAAAATTGTTTGAAGTGTTCCCGTGCTCGGAGACACAGAAAGTGCTTCTAGCCACCTTTATGCTAGAAGACGAGGCAAGAAGATGGTGGATGTTAATGCGAGAAAATCATAGAGATGTTGATTAGGCGAAATTTCTGAAAATTTTCTACGACAAGTACTTCCCTCAGTGTGTTCGAGACAGGAAAGTAGCAGAGTTCATGGAACTTAGGCAAGACAACATGACTGTAGCCGAGTATGAGGCCAAATTCACTGAATTGGCCAGGTTTGCACCACACGTGATTGACACTAACTACAAGAAGGCGAGACATTTTGAAGGTGGTATTCGAAGTGACATTCTAGAAAGAGTAAATGTTTTGAAGCTAGAAACCTACATTGGGGTGCTAGACAGGGCCATCATATCAGAGGCTAACATAGCTAGACAGGCTAAGCCAATGACAGAATGGAAAGGCAACAAAAGGCAAGGCTTCTTTTCAAAGAAGAAATTTCTAAAAAAGCAAAACACGGGCTCCTCAAATACTTCGAATTCTTCCCGAGACACAGCTCCCATGTGCAACATTTGTAGCAAAAGGCACCGTGGAGTCTGTTACCGTATATCAGGAGCCTGTTTCAAATGTGGGAAACAAGGGCATATGGCCCGAGACTGTAATCAGAATGGGCATATGGCCCGAGACTGTAATCAGAATGGTGGAAAGATAGCTGCTAGTTCCATTGCATCGATCCCAAAGCTGGGAAATACCTTGAGATCTACTACTACCGGGGCTACCGTGAGACAGGGGAGAGTTTTTGCGCTTGTTCCGGGTAATACACGGAATGCCAACGCAGTTGTCTCTAGTACTATTTCTATATGTAATTAGGATGCTTTTGTGTTAATTGACTCCGAATCCATACACTCTTTTGTGACATGTGCATTTGCATCTAGACTGAATAGACCTTTAGAATTACTGCCATATTTGCTATGTGTGTCTGCTCCATCTGGGGAGTCTGTATTGTGTGAATCTATATACCGGTTTTGTGATATGTGTGTTGAGGATGCCATCCTATATGTAGATTTGTTACCCTTGAACTTTAGGCATTTTGATGTAATTCTGGGCATGGATTGGTTGACCAAATATTGTGCCACCATTGATTGTGTGACAAAACGGGTTGTGTTTAAACCACCAAAACATAAAGAGATTGTGTTTGTGGGTAATGGGGCAGTGTCTCCACCTTATTTGATATTTGCAATGAAAGCATGTAAACTGATCAGGAAAGGGTGCCAGGGTTATTTGTGCTATGTGCTGTCTGAACAATCTGTGAATGTTGAATTGAATGATGTCCCTATTGTTAGAGAATTTCCAGATGTGTTTCCAAATGAATTACCAAGGGAATTGGTAGACAGGGAGATAGAATTTACAATTCAGACTATGCCAGGCACCCAACCTATTTCTAAAGTTCCTTACAAAATGGCTACTATTGAAATGAAAGAGTTGAAAGAACAGTTGCAAGACCTGCTTAACAAAGGGTTTATCCGACCTAGCACTTTGGCATGGGGTGCACCTGTACTTTTTGTGAAAAAGAAAGATGGAACCCTACGCTTGTGTATCGATTATCGAGAATTGAACAAGGTAACAATAAAGAACAAATATCCCCTGCCCCGTATTAATGATTTATTTGACCAGTTGCAGGGATCACAAGTGTTTTCCAAGATTGATTTGAGATCGGGGTACCATCAGTTGAAAGTAAAGGCAGAGGATGTTGAGAAAACCGCATTCAGAACGAGGTATGGTCATTTTGAGTTTCTTGTTATGCCATTTGGAGTGACTAATGCTCCGGTAGCATTTATGGACCTAATGAACCGAATTTTTAAAACCTTGACGAATTTGTTGTGGTTTTTATTGATGACATTTTGATATATTCCAAAGATAGACTTGAACATGAACATCATTTGAGAACTGTCCTACAAATACTTCGGGAAAGAAAACTATTTGCTAAACTAAAGAAATGTGAATTTTGGTTGGACGAAGTTGTCTTTTTAGGGCATGTTATCAACAGGGATGGAATTTTGGTGGACCCACAGAAAATAGAAGCAATTGTAAATTGGCCTACACCGACTAATGTGACAGAAGTCCGCAGCTTCATGGGCTTAGCAGGGTATTACAGGAGGTTTGTGAAAGATTTTTCAAAAATAGTTGTACCTCTTACCTAGTTGACATGCAAGGGGCAACCATTTGAATGGAATGACGAAAGGGAGTCTGCCTTTCATGAATTGAAGACAAGACTGACCACTGCACCAGTTTTGACACTACCATCAGGTATGGAGAATTTTGTGATTTTTAGTGATGCATCTTATAAAGGTTTGGGTTGTGTATTAATGCAGAATGGAAAGGTTATTGCTTATGCCTCCCGATAGTTGAGACTGCAAGAGAAAAACTACCCAACACATGACCTAGAATTGGCCGCTGTTATTTTTGCCTTGAAAATCTGGCGGCATTATTTGTATGGGGCAAAGTGTGAAGTCTATACGGATCACAAAAGTCTGAAATACTTCTTCACGCAGAAGGAGTTGAATATGTGACAGAGGAGATGGCTGGAACTGATAAAGGATTATGATCTAGAGATTCAGTATCACCCCGAGAAAGCTAACACAGTTGCCAATGCCTTGAGCAGAAAATCAACGGGGAGCATGGCTTGTTTGCTTACTGAACAGAAGGAAATCTTGCAAGATTTTGAGAAATTTGAAATTGAAGTGGTAATGTGTGAACAGGGCGGATTGATAGCCGTTATTACAGCTGAACTGGCAATCATTGATGAAATCAAGCAAAAACAGAAAGAGGATGAATTCCTCCGGAAAGTGATTGCCGAATTTGAGACAAGTCCGAAGGCAGAGTTTTGCATTGAGAATGAAGTGTTGAGATTTCGGAATAGAATGTGTGTCCGAGACATTTCGGAATTGAAGAAGAGGGTTTTAGATGAAGCCCACAGATCCGTATTTGCTATGCATCCGGGTGATAATAAAATGTATCGAGATTTGAAATAGACCTATTGGTGGCCTAAAATGAAGAAAGAGATTGCAGAATATGTGTCCAAGTGTCTTCAATGTCAGCAAGTTAAGGCTGAACATCAGAAACCAAGCGGTCTACTTCAACCTCTCCCTATTCCTGAATGGAAGTGGGAACATGTGACTATGGATTTCGTTGTTGGCCTACCTCGGACTTCTCGAGATATGGATTCTATTTGGGTTGTAGTTGATAGACTGACTAAATCTGCACATTTTCTGCCTGTCAAGACTACATTTAATGTTGGCTACTATTTATGTTGATGAGATTGTCCGTTTACATGGAGTTCCGGTATTCATTGTGTCGAATAGAGATCCGAAATTTGTATCCAGATTGTGGAAGAGTTTGCAGGAAGCTATGGGAATAGAACTAAGGTTCAGTGTTGCATTCCACCCACAGACAGATGGCCAATCAGAACGAACGATACAGACTTTGGAAGATATGCTTTGGATGTGTGCTTTGGATTTTCAGGGGAGTTGGGAAGACTATTTGGCACTTACGGAATTTGCTTATAATAACAGCTTCCACTCCAGCATCGGTATGGCACCATACGAGGCCTTGTATGGTAGAAGGTGTAGATCACCAAATTGTTGGACAGAAGTCGGGGATAGAGCTTTACTTGGGCCTGAAATTGTGCAAGACACTTCTGAGAAAATCAAAACTATTCGGCTCAAAATAGCTCAGGACCGACAAAAGAACTATGCAGACGTTCGAAGAAGACCTCTTGAGTATGAGGTCGGTGACCATGTGTTTATCCGTGTGTCCCCAATGAAAGGCCAAGTCAGGTTTGGAAAGAAGGGCAAATTGTCGCCCCGTTACATTGGGCCGTTTCAGATTTTGGAAAGGCTTGGTCCAGTTGCTTATAGAGTTGCCTTGTCACCGGGATTCGAACAAATCCATAACGTGTTTCATGTGTCAATGTTGAGAGATTATCTCCGAGATCCGTTTCATGTGATTGATTATCACCAGGTAGCTATTAATGAAAATATAGAATATGCCGAATGGCCGGAATGAATTGTTGATCGACAAGTGAAACAACTGAGAAGCAAGTCCATTCCAATGGTGAAAGTAGAATAAAAAGAACACTATGGGACAGATGCCACATGGGAAAAAGAGGATGAAATGCGACTACGCTATCCACATTTGTTTCCCGACGAAGGTAAATTAAGTTTGGAGGACCAAACTTCCTAAAAGCGGGGAAGACTGTGATAACCTTGTTCTGTATTATGCTAATTGGTCCTCATTATGAATGTGATTGTGTATTTTGAATATGATTACGTGTTTAGCATGATTCTGTGTGTCAATTATGTGAATATATGTGATTTTGAATTTCTATCTATTCACCGTAGGAATATCTGTTTGATTATCTGCTTTGGAATTCAAATTGAAGGCCTTATTGGCCACAGAACCCGAAATTGATTACGCCATTGTGATTAGCGTAATTTTTAGAGCCTACGGTGAAATTTAATTGAAAATTGATTTGGATCAAATTAAATTGATTTAATTAATGGCATAGTGCTCAAATTATGTAATATTAAATAATTATAGTTAGTGAGACTTGTAAGAGAGGCCCTATACACTCAATTTGTGCACTTGAGCTCAAAATCAGATTTTGTGTCTTAGAAAGAGAGAGAGCCGACCTTGAGAGAGGAAAGGAGGCATCTTGGTGTATTTTGGCTTATAATTTGTGAATTGGGAAGGCTAGGTGCAAGACTTGGCCACAATTGAGAGAATCAAGGCTCCTAGGTGAGTAAACAACCATTGACTCATGGATTTTTGTTTATAATTTGTAAATTCAAGTTGAATAATGATGAAGAATATGAAATGTGTTGGTCTTGAAGAATTGGGAATCAATGTACACATGCATGTAGGAGATTGTCATGGATTGTATGTTTGAGCTTGAAATTTGCATGAGCTAACATGTATAATGTTGAATATGGAGGATTGGGCATCAATCTTTACATGCATGCGTGATTTTCATGGATTCCACAATAATAATGTCACTTGCATGTTTTGAAATAGGATTGAAGTCAAAGATTTGCATGCATGTTTGGTATAAAGCTTGAATGCATGAAATTATTATGTTGAAAGTGAATTTGGTGTAGATTGGGACATGCATGTGATTAATTTGTGAAATTGAGCTCCATTATGTTGTAATTGGGTGTTGGTACCATGCCAGTATATGATTATGTGAAGTTTGAGCCAAAAGCATGCATCTAGAACCTTTGAATGTCAAATTGAAGCTCAAGAACATGTTCTGGATTTTCTAGAATTTTGATTCCCGTTCGAGCGGGAAACTGCCGCTCGAGCGTAAAATTCGTGTTCCCAGTATTTTCTGCAGATATGGTGTCCGCTCGAGCGGGGAAGTTCATGCTCGAGCGGTGAGCCATGTAGAGAGGCCTTCTGCTCGAGCGCCAGAGTTCATGATTGAGCGTAAATTTGATATAACCAGTACTTTTGCAGTCCTTAAGGGTTCGCTTGAGCAGGGAAGTTCACGCTCGAGCGGGGACCCTATGTAGACACCCCATTTTTGACCGCCCTCAAGACTTGGGCATTACTGATGGTTTGCTCGGTGTTGAGAGATGTGCAGGGCACAGGTTCAGTTTCTTCGGCAAGAAGAGAAGAAAATCTTCCCAGACACTTTGTTTAAGGGTTTGGAGTTGAAGAAAGAGGAGAGGAGAGGAGAAACAGTTTGGGAGGAGTTAAGATAGATCCGGTAGAAGGGAATCGAGCACCCCTCGTTAAATCGGGCCTATTCAATTCAATACTTGGAGTTAAGCTATGAGGCCACCATCGTTGGAAAGAAGACTTCCGGGCTTCACTTTGCACTCAAGAATCTCCCAAAGCCAAGTCCGGTGGAGGAGATATGATTGGTTGAAGCCGGTATCATCGGTTGGATCAAGTCTGCGCGACTTCACGGAAAAGGGCATAACTTTTGCACAGGAGGAATTTTGATGCAAGGTTTGCGCCATTGGAAAGCTAACTTCGGGGCTTCGATTTGCATACCCACCGGCCATGTTTTGACCAAGGAATCATCTGTCGGCACTCTATTTAGCCGACCGGCAGAAAAAGAGTGCCGACCGGCACTTTATTTTGGTGAAAATCAAATTGGCTGGCCGGGTTGAACCCTTTGCACCCCCCAAGCCTGGGGCATGCCAGCTGTGCCAGCTGGTGTGCACAGAACACGCCCCACGGGCATACATGTGCCCTTTTTGCACCACTTTGCACCTTTGCACCCCATTTGGTGCACCTTTGCTCATGGCTTCTTGAGGAAGCCTTGACCCTTTGTCTTGGCTTCTCAAGAAGCCTTACCACCGGTCCCAAGCTTCTAACATAAGCCTTGACCCCCTTGAACCCTTTTGAAAGACTTAGCCTCTAAGTTTTGGCCCTTACATTGCTTATATAAGGAGGCCCTCCTCCTTTGATTAGGGTTGAAAAATCGAGCAAGAAAACCGGAGAATAGATATATATATCTAACATATATATCTACAATCACATATCTCTCCATCCAACCTCCAAAGTCCATTATTCTTGGCCATTCCTTCACCAACCCATAGCACAACACCACCACTTCCATTTCCAACGACTTGGGGCTTCTTGAGCTTAGGAGCACCTAAACTTGGTCCAAGAGGTGCCGGTTTCTTTGGTCTTCAAGGGAACTTTGCCGACCGCAGAAAATAGTGCCGACCCAAGACCAGATTTCCGCCGATAGATTGTTTTGCACGGTACATCACAAGCAACGGTGGTAATTTCTTCCAAATGGTGATGTTCTCGAGGTACTCGGGGATCTGGCCCCAAGGCTTTGGCAATTTTCCAGAGAAGTAAGACAAAGAAACAGAGGCAAGATGCACGGCATGGATTCGGGCAAGCGGACATCGAGCATGCATCATTCACAAGATCTCGAGGCGAGGGTCAGGGCCCCATTTATTTCACATTTATTTATTAAGTAATTAGAATTCTGTAATAATTTATTCATTCATTATCTTGGACTGTATTATTATTTTGGTGCCTCCGAGTGAGGGCGAATTTGTAATAAGTGTGTGTGAGTGGTGTGCTTGTCTTCCAACCCCTACTTCTTTCTTCCCTTTTATTTACCTGCTTATGATGGTAGATTAGGGCATGTTTAATTTAGCACACCTTATGCAATGCATGCGCATCCATGCATTTGTTAACATGCATCGTGCTCAGACATCATACAAAGCGCATTGTACTTCAATTCCAAATTGAATACATGTTATTTGTAACATTTCACATGCCATGTTTAGGATAGCCGAGCTGCCTAGATTACATCTTTGCATGTGTTGCATTAGACATTTCAAGATGCTTAGGTCCATGCATGGATTTCTAATAAGCTTCGCTTTTGGCTTGGAGTACTAGGTGAGCTTTTATGCTTTAGCATATCACATGCGTGTGAATGTTGCCATGATAGCATGCTTACCATGAGGCTAAGTGCTTATATGATATAACTGCGTGAATGCCTGTGGATGGAGGTTGAATTACCTAAATTGGGACAACACATTAAACTGTGAGTTTTAAAGCCCACTAGATAGTGGCAAAACCGCTTTTCTAAAAGCCCGCTTGAGAGTGGCAAAACTCGATTTTAGCCTACTTATGAGTAGCAAGTCATTTTCAATACAAACTTACAATGTTTTGTTCCAACTTAGGCGATTTGGTCTATACTTGTTTCATGCATAACATAGTAAATCTAGGCTAATAACCGAATAAGAACACGTAATGTTTTCAAAAGAGGATATCATGGTTAGTAGAGGCCGGTCTTTCTGACCGGCGAAGGGGTGCTCATAGTGACCTTCCCCGATCGTACCCAAGCTCCGAGCCAAGACAACTTTGGTGATAGCGGATTACCGTGGCCTTCAAGACCGAAGTCGTGGTTTCCTAAATTCCCCATTTTAAAAATATTTAGGTGGCGACATCAGAATCCGCAAAGCAAATCCATGTTTGGCACTACTTTTCAAAAATCTGTTTTCCTTAAAACGATTTGCCGAGGTGGACTCTTTGGTTCAGATTTAGAACCGCAACAAACTTAAAGAGTCCGAGTCAGAGCGAGGTCCCTCGTATGCGCGTCTACGCTTCGCATCACTGGGATTTTAGAGAGCTTGACTAACTCGTGATATCCTGCTTTGATTTCACTTATGTGTTTCTTTGCATTGCATGTGCATTGGTGCGCCTAGGACACCGTGTTGGTCATCTGCTATTCTGGCGGTTTGCTCGAGGCTTGTCTTGTCAAGGCATGACCATAAGGTCGACGGTTCATGCTCGCCAAGATGGAACACAAACCCCGGTTTTACCGGGCACCCTTTTCGACCATTCGACCTAGTGCATATTCGGATCCATAGTGACCATTCCAAATTAGGACAAAGTTGCTCACCCGATATTAGGTTGTTTGAAACCGCGTGCGTAGTGAAACCCTAGCTCGACAAAATAGGACAGGAAACCCTACCCCAACATAGGGGTGTATTGGCTCTCTTTACTGCTATGTGCTTTTAGAGTATATCTCACA
Organism: Camellia lanceoleosa; assembly: GCA_025200525.1. Classification (NCBI taxonomy): domain Eukaryota; kingdom Viridiplantae; phylum Streptophyta; class Magnoliopsida; order Ericales; family Theaceae; genus Camellia; species Camellia lanceoleosa. The sequence continues at coordinate 76,679,892 of CM045771.1, read as the reverse complement.
GGAATGCGTATACTTTTGCAAGACTGTATCCGGCCATGCGGCACCAAGATCGATATTTTGAGAATCGCTTTTATCTGCGGTATCGATTCATTTTGGGGGCGATGATTTGGGAACAGTGATCGATAATAGAATACTGATCGTTATTTCTGCTCATATCCGCTCCAAGGAAATCAGTGAGATATGTCATTTTTCTCTTTGCTAGGTAGTCCCGGAATCTTAGCTTCAAGGCTCCACTATCCTCGGGTACATTGATTTGCGTTGGTAGACTTTGTCGTCGAGATTCAGTTTGCCAAAGGCAGAGTAAAAAGGGCCAGTCAAGCACGGGTCACCGTTCAAGAAGCTACAAATCAAGAACCCTTATCCCTCACCAAAGGAATTGTCGTGCCGAGGTCTCGGTTTACACCACGAGGATAGATATACGGTCGATCCGATGGACCAACAGAATCGTCGGGTAGAGGCAATGATGCGCCGATGCATGAAACTATGAAACTCATGCAAAGAAGACGCCATCCGCCAAGCGAATTCTCCAAGCAAAGAAGTCGCAATTATGGCTCAAGAGCCGAGCTCATCACCAGTCTGAACAAGAAAGCGGCGCTCTCGCTTCACAACAAGTTCTCCCCAACAGAGCTCCAAAGACTGGGAGACGCCAAATGTCCAAAATGTCCAAGAGGATACAGATCTTCCAATCGGGCCAGCCCGCCTCGATTCTACCAAGACTATCCAAGGCGCCCACGCCTATCAATGTACGACTCTCCTTCGAAGTTCAAGCGGACCCCACAAATACCGGTCGAGTAAGTTGGAAAAAATGTTTAAGAAATCCCAAGGAGTCAAGTCCATCCCGATATCGAAGATGGATATACCGACGCAAATGCGTGACGCTGCGGATCGCTTCAAGATGCCTCACATTGACCGATTTGATGGGTCCGGGACCCCATGGTCCACCTAAGTTTGTTTTCAGATGTTCTACGCCCGATGGGCTTGACAAGCTCTCCTCTTTAGCAGACCTGTCGGCTATTGCGGCCAACTGGTACGCCAAACTAGAAGACTCAGTAAAACGAAGCTGGGAGGAGATGTCTGAGGCCTTCGTCGCACAATATTCATACAATACCCAGATCGAGATCACAACCCGTGATCTTGAGACAACCAGGCAAGAGCCGAAAGAGAGCTTCTCTGACTTTGTAACCCGTTGGAGGGCCAAGGCCTCAATGATGGCCGCTAGGCCGACGGATAAAGACCAGATTCGGATGATTGTGCGCAATCTTCAGCCGAAGTTAATGCAAAAGATGATAGTAGTCCCCTTCCCCACCTTTTCAGACTTACATGAGATGGGAGTACAGATCGAAGATGCTATGAAACAAGGCCTTATTGATCAGGAGAAGGAGCAGCCCAGGAGGGCATTTTCTCGCAGTTCGAATGCGACCACCAGTGGTGATGCAGCTGCAAGATCTTCTGAAGTGGGCATGGTCACCAACACCGCATCAAAAACAGCTACCCCATTTACCAGTGTGTCCGGAAGTAGCTCACAGAAAACCAAATATCCACCTCGAGTCAAGAGGGTTTTCACCCCACTTCATATGCCTTTGTCAAAGGCTCTAGAGGTCCTAATCCGGAAAGGACATCTGAAACCATTGGAACAACGGCCTTTACCTGATCCTCTCCCTCCAAAGCATGACAGGACTAAGGCATCAGGCGTACCATCAACAAACCGGTCATGAGACCGATAAATGCTGCTCGCGCCATGATGTACAAGATTTGTTTGACAACAACGCATCACCGCATCACCAAGAAGGTCCATCACCACTGGATCAGGGAACTTTGGGGATAGTAGGAATATGTGATCAGGGGATGAACCACCTGCGGGCGGCACTCAGTTTACTCCAGCTGCGGCGTATGGCATGCACTGTTTTGAGCATATTGAATGCTAGGTTTATACTTTCTGACTTGGGTAATGGGTCATTTTGTCGCTTTTGTGTTGGGTCGATCTTTTTATCTTGAGTCGATTCTGTCTTGTTGTATCGAGTCACCCTGTTTAAATCGAGTCGGGTGATTTCGGGGTGTTACCTCGGACATCACTTGCTTGTTTCAGCTCTGTCTTTTCATTTTGTTTTGAGTCTGTTTCTGCCAGGGAGCCAGTTGTGCCAACAGACCTGAATGAAACAGCAGTGATTTTCACGCCCTCGCATTTGTTTCGCTGTGCAGTTGTGCGAAGTTCTAAATGAGATGGCGATTTGACTAGAAGCTCTCTTTTTCTCGGCCTTGAAGTCATTGTAATGACCTAAGTTTTTCAAAACTTTTTTCTAACACCGCGTGAAAACAAAGAGGAGGAATTCCTCGAATTTGCAAAACTTTGATCGAATTGAGAGAAAGAGAGGCGTCTTGAGCCCTTAATGAATGAAATCATGCTTGTTAGTGTAAGTCGAGAAGGACCCTAGCTTTGATCCAGATTGGTCCTACATCGTTTTCGCCATGAGCGACTCGCCGCTTTCTTAAAAACTTTCAAAAATTGTTTTGCACGGTCCTCGAAGACATGTGTAGAATCGCTCTTGAGATTGTGCAATTTAGGATCGCCTCGGCCTCGAGACTCAACCCTTTGCTTTCAAACCTTGAACTTGGATTCAAAACGTTCAACGGTTAACTACAATGTGAGGCCTGTGGCTGATTCAAAGCAACCCTCGAACAAGAGGCAAGAAAGTCAAATCAAGAAGATCGATGTCGTCAAGAGAGGCTTGGGAAGCTAGATCGAAGCCCCCTTTGAACTAGGGGCAAAAATGTCCGATGTGCTCAAGAGCCAAGATGGATCCTTCAAGAATCGATACAACACCACTCTTTTGGATACAGATGGCTTCAATCTCAAAACCATTTGGCATGGACTTGTTACACTTTTACCCTTTGAGAGGCTCATTGGGCGAAAACCCTAAGGGCGACCGTGCAAAAGTTAGAGCAAGAGAAAATAAAATAAAAAAATGCAAAAAATGAAAAAATGAAAAGGAATGAAAAGAATAGAAAAAAAAAAAAAAAGAAAAAAAGAAGAAAAGAAGCTCAAGAAGGTCGAAAACCCAGACGGGCGCCTTGGCAAAAGTTAGAGCCTAAAAGAAAAGAAAAAAAAAAGAAGAAAAAAATGAAAAAGAATTGAAAAGGAAAGAAAAGAAGCTCGCAAGGTCGAAAACCCGCAATAGGCGCCTTGGCAAAAGTTAGAGCATAAAAGGAGAGGTTAAATACCCGAGTGTACCTTAACCCCGAACTACGTAAGGCTTGATTCCCATGTTTGGGATACGTAGGCAACTTCATCCTGAAGTCCAGCCGTAAACACTTCCAAATCGATTGTGTCCATGTAATGGTTTTGATCCTCTTTGCCTTCTCTGTATCTGAGAGTTTGGTTGTCATCGTCACTCTGAAGATTGATTGTAGTATGCCACGGCGCTATCCAAACAAGGGGCAACTTTCCGTTGCCATTCAATGTGCCGCGATGTCATTTCAAACAAGGGGCAACTTTCCGTTGCCATGCAGCGTCCTTCAGACAAGGGGCAATTTTCCATTGCTAATGGTCCGAGGTTGCGCATCTCAAGAGTAGGTTCCGTGCTCGTTGAGCGGTAGCCGTTTGCAAAAACAGTTTTTGAGAATTTTTACTGAGGTTGACAATTCTCTCGAAAATTATTCCATATTTTCCAAAATCGACCATTTTCTTGGACCCAAAAAGGAAAATTTTCAGCGCCACTACCTAACTTGCATGATTTTCAAAATCAAAAGTTGAATAAGCATGTTAATCTAACTCTCATGTTGGTCAAAATTGTTTTAAGACCAAAAAAAATGGTCAAAATGATGAACTAGGGGCACAGCTTGAGTCAGCTTCCTGTCTTTCCCCGCCAAAGATACTTGCCGAAGGGCACAATGAAGTCAACAACAAAGGGTCGAAAGCTCTCTAACCCTCCAAGCAAATGAGGTATTAAGTCAAGTGCGAAGCACGAATTGGAATGGGTCAAGATGTTCCACTTCCTCATCTCGACAGATCTAACCACGCCCAAACTCCCAGGCATCATCAACCGATGTTAGGCGTGGATTTGCTACACACCCACCGTGGCACAACCCTCTGTGGGAAAGTTCATCGTTGTAAGCAGAAGAAAAGAATCTAGCGAATGCTAGGGCAAAAGCTTCGCAACTCCTTGTCTATCCGCCAACCACCCAGGGAGGGATGAAAATGAGAGATTGAAGAATAGAGAGGTGCGATGAGAGAAAAGTGAGAAAAGGGCTTTTTCGGAAAAATAGAGCTTGAGGGCCGAGTGATGTGAGGATCACAAATGAGAAAGGGTGGGGAATACTACCGGTGAAACAGCTCCTATGCACGCTTGAGTGTCGTGTCCTTTTGTTTGTCTCGATTCTTGTTTTGAGTCGCCTCGAGTGTCACTCGATGTGTCTAGGTTATGTGCCTTTTATTTCCGTGTTGAGTCGCGGTGGTCTGTGTCCAACAGAGACTCAATACCCAGATTGAGAACTCAATTTCAATTTCAAAATCAAATCATCTTGTGCTCGAGTCCGTGTCATTCTCCACATTTGTGCAAAACAGATTCGTTCTTTCATAAACCGCAGGTTCACCCCGATAAGTGTGAATAAGAGAACCAGACCTATCTGAAGCTATATAGGTTCCAGATCGCAAAGCAAAAGAAAAGAGGGAAAATTGAAGCATCCGAGTGTGTTTCACCTTCAAGAAATTCGAGACTACATCCCGTGTGTACCTCTTCAGCCTTGCCAAGGTTCAAGTATGAGTGTACCTCTACTTCAAGCTCAAGATCAAGTCTACTTCAAGCCGAATAGTGTATCAATTACACCTCATTCCCTTCGTATCAATCACACGCCTTTCACTCGTGTATCTAACACACTTTATTTGCTTTAGTGTATCAATCACACCCCATTCACTTGTGTATCTATCACACACATCATTTGCTCCACTTAGTGTATCTAACACATTTCATTTGCCTTAGTGTATCATTCACACTCCATACTCATGTAGTGTATCAATCACACTTCTTTCATTGTGTGTATCTATCACGCACATACTCATTTTGTGTATCAATGACATTTCATTCTCATTTTCAGATCTATCACACATATCCTCATTTCGTGCATCAATCACACACATTATGATTTCATGTATCTATCACACCCATTCACACTTTAGTGTATCAAACACACACATCATTGCATCCAGTGTATCAATCACACACTTCATTTCATTCATTAGATCAATCACACACTTCATTGCATTCAAGTATCAATCACACACTTCACTCACCTTTAGTATATCAATCATACTCTGTTCATTAAGTGCATCTATCCCACTTCGTGTTCACCCTCGATATCAATCATACTGCTCATTAAGTGCATCTATCACACTTCGTGTTCACCCTTAGTATATCAATCATACCCTGCTCATTAAGTGCATCTATCCCACTTCGTGTTCACCCTCGAGATATCAATCATACTCCTGCTCACTAAGTGCATCTATCACACTTCGTGTTCACTTTTAGTATATCAATCATACTCTGCTCACTAAGTGCATCTATCACACTTCGTGTTCACATTTAGTATATCCATCATACTTGTTCACTAAGTGCATCTATCACACTTCGTGTTCACCTCTAGTATATCAATCATACTTGTTCACTAAGTGCATCTATCACACTTTGTGTTCACTTTTAGTATATCAATCATACTCTGCTCACTCAAAGGCATCTATCACACTTTGTGTTCACTTTTAGTGTATCAATCACACTGTTCACTCGATTGCATCTATCACACTCGTGTTCGTTTTTAGTGTATCAATCACACACACCGTGCTCACCACACTCGCTTTGTGTATCAATCACACACGCCTCTTTTGTGTATCAATCACACACGCTTTGTGCTTTGTGTATCAATCACACACTTTTGCTTTATGTATCGATCACGCCGCTTTGTGTATCAATCACACACTTTGTGTATCTACCACACACATTCACTTTTTGTATCTATCACATACTCCTTTGTGTATCTACCACACACATTCACTTTTTGTATCTATCACATGCCCCCTTTGTGTATCCATCACACACATTCACTTAGTGTATCTACCACATATTTGCTTAGTGTATCCATCACACTCGTTTTGCTTTGTGTATCTCACACTTTGCTTCACTTAGTGTATCAACCACACTTTAGTCATATAGTGTATCCATCACACTCTCTTCACTTTGGTGTATCCATCACACGTGTTTGTCCACTTAGTGTATCTATCACACTTCGTTCACTTTTGTGTATCTAACGCACATGTTCGTGAGAATCGCATAATTCTCTTATATCCTTTCTGCATTGTAGTGTAGTCTGGTGTATGCTCGCTTAAAATGTTGCATTTATTTTGCATAATTGCTTCATCACAGCATCCTTTGCATAATCATAAGTTATGCACTTGCATTGTGCATCACTTTGCATCCTGCCCCTGAACTACGCTGGTTTGATTCCTTGCAAAGGGATACGTAGGCAGCCTCCGGGCACAACCATTTATTTATCGATATTTTGTTTGTTTGTCTAAGTCTTCGGCCTTGTCAAAAATGGGTCGTCTCTGGGCTTTGACATTCACTCCCGTCATTGTTATGACTTTCGAGTTCTGTCAAAGAGGGGCAACTGTAGACACCCCATTTTTGACCGCCCTCAAGACTTGGGCATTACTGATGGTTTGCTCGGTGTTGAGAGATGTGCAGAACGCGAGTTCATTTCTTCGCAAGAAGAGAAGAAAATCTTCCCAGACACTTTGTTTAAGGGTTTGGAGTTGAAGAAAGAGGAGAGGAGAGGAGAAAAGGTGTTTGGGAGGAGTTCTAGATAGATCCGTAGAAGGGAATCGAGCACCCCTCGTTAAATCGGGCCTATTCAATTCAATACTTGGAGTTAAGCTATGAGGCCACCATCGTTGGAAAGAAGACTTCCGGGGCTTCACTTTGCACTCAAGAATCTCCCAAAGCCAAGTCCGGGTGGAGGAGATATGATTGGTTGAAGCTGGGTATCATCCCGGTTGGATCAAGTCTGCGCGACTTCACGGAAAAGGGCATAACTTTTTGCACAGGAGGAATTTTGATGCAAGGTTTGCGCCATTGGAAAGCTAACTTCCGGGGCTTCGATTTGCATACCCACCGGCCATGTTTTGACCAAGGAATCATCTGTCGGCACTCTATTTAGCCGACCGGCAGAAAAGAGTGCCGACCGGCACTTTATTTTGGCTGAAAATCAAATTGGCTGGCCGGGTTGAACCCTTTGCACCCCAAGCTGGTGCATGCCGGTATGCCAGCTGGAGTGCAGAACTCGACCCACGTGCATACATGTGCCCTTTTTGCACCATTTTGCACCTTTGAACCCCATTTGGTGCACCCTTTGCTCATGGCTTGTTGAGGAAGCCTTGACCCCCTGTTTTGGCTTTCTCCAGAGGCCTTACCGGTATCCAAGCTTCTAACATAAGCCTTGACCCCCTTGAACCCTTTTGAAAGACTTAGCCTCTAAGTTTTGGCCCTTACATTGCTTATATAAGGAGGCCCTCTCCTCCTTTGATTAGGGTTGAAAAATCTGAGCAAGAAAACCAGAGAATAGATATATATATCTAACATATATATCTACAATCACATATCTCTCCCATCCAACCTCCAAAGTCCATTATTCTTGGCCATTCCTTCACCAACCCATAGCACAACACCACCACTTCCATTTCCAACGACTTGGGGTCGTTCTTGAGCTTAGGAGCACCTAAACTTGGTCCAAGAGGTGCCGGGTTTGTCGGTCTTCAAGGAACTTTGTGCCGTGAAAAATAGTGCCGACCCAAGACCTTGTATTTCAGCCGATAGATTGTTTTTGACGGTATTATCACAAGCAAATGGGTGGTAATTTCTTCCAGCCGGTGATGTTCTGAGGTACTCAGGGGATCTGTCCCAAGACTTTGGCAATTTTCCAGAGAAGTAAGACAGCAAAACAGAGGCAGCAGTGGCACGGTGCGGATTCCCGGGCAAGGCGGACATCGAGCATGCATCATTCCCGAGGCGAGGGGCTGTGGCCCCCATTTATTTCACATTTATTTATTAAGTAATTAGAATTCTGTAATAATTTATTCATTCATTATCTTGGACTGTATTATTATTTTGGTGCCTCCGAGTGAGGGCGAATTTGTAATAAGTGTGTGTGAGTGGGTGTATGTCTTCCAACCCCCATTTCTTTCTATCCCTTTTATTTACCTGCTTATGATGGTAGATTAGGGCATGTTTAATTTAGCACACCTTATGCAATGCATGCGTGCATCCATGCATTTGTTAACATGCATCGTGCTCGGTACATCATACAAAGCGCATTGTACTTCAATTCCAAATTGAATACATGTTATTTGTAACATTTCACATGCCATGTTTAGGATAATGAGAACTGCCTAGATTACATCTTTGCATGTGTTGCATTAGACATTTCAAGATGCTTAGGTCCATGCATGGATTTCTAATAAGCTTCTGTTTTGGCTTGGAGTACTAGGTGAGCTTTTATGCTTTAGCATATCACATGCGTGTGAATGTTGCCATGATAGCATGCTTACCATGAGGCTAAGTGCTTATATGATATAACTGCGTGAATGCCTGTGGATGGAGGTTGAATTACCTAAATTGGGACAACATATTAAAACTGTGAGTTTTAAAGCCCACTAGATAGTGGCAAAACCGTCTTTTCTAAAAGCCCGCTTGAGAGTGGCAAAACCTGCATTTTAGCCTACTTATGAGTAGCAAGTCATTTTCAATACAAACTTACAATGTTTTGTTCCAACTTAGGCGATTTGGTCTATACTTGTTTCTTTGTCGCATAACATAGTAAATCTAGGCTAATAACCTAATAAGAACACGTAATGTTTTCAAAAGAGGATATCATGGTTAGTAGAGGTCTTGGACCGGCGAAAGAGTGCTCATAGTGACCTTCCCGATCGTACCCAAGCTCCCGAGCCAAGACAACTTTGGTGATGACGGACACGTGGCCTTGACCGAGTCGTGGTTTCCTAAATTCCCCATTTTAAAAATATTTAGGTGGCGACAACATGTCAAAGCAGTCCATGTTTGGCACTACTTTTCGAAAAATCTGTTTTCCTTAAAACGATTTGCCAGAGGTGGACTCTTTGGTTCAGATTTAGAACCGCAACAAACTTAAAGAGTCCGAGCTGTAGCCGAGGTCCCTCGCGGGCGCGTCTACACCCTATTTTCTGAATTTTTGTTTATGCCTTATGTGTTTCGTTTTCCGTGCTCTTTCACTTCTAAGTACTCTTAGACATGCATTGAGCATTGTAAATGAGTTAAGAGATAAGAATGAAGCCTAAAGAGGAATATGTGAATTAAGGAACGGATTGAGTTGTTTGTGACCCGTATGTGCTATGTGATGTGTAAGGTCAAGCTCCAGGGCAAACCAACCAACCGATCACTGTGAGTAATATCGATATTTGAAACCTGTCATTTGTCCAATTGCTTACTTCCTTATAAGCCTTATAAGTTTGCTAGTTTGGATTATGGACAAATGTTTGATATAAATAAACGAATGGGCTAGAGGCCGTTTTGATCTGAATGATAAAGTGAATGGGCCAGAGGCCGTTTTGACATGAATGAATGGGCCAGAGGCCGTTTCAACATGAATAAATGAATGGGTCAAAGGCCAGTTCGATACGAATAAATGAATGGGCCAAAGGCCAGTTTGACATAAATGAAACTATGAATTGGGCCCAAGGACGTATGAAACATGTTGTTCTACATACCGTTGTATAACTCCTTTATTTGATATTATTCACTGGGCTATCGCTCATGCTCATTCATGTGTTTGTAGGTGCGCCCAGAGAAGTTCAAACCCAGCCCAGTGAAGTCTGTGTGGAACAACAAAGGTTTTGGAGAGTCAGCCCTTGCGTCTCACGCACGAGACTCGTCTTCGCCTTTTGTCATTTTATTTTATGTTATCATGTTGGCGAAGTCTTTGAACATGTCTGTATATAGTTCTCATGGGTTGACTTAGTTTTGGATGATCCTGTCTGTACAGAACTTTATGGTACTGTATTTTTGTTGTGAGTTGTTAATGTACATATGTATGGTTTATTTGATGTGCCATGTAAGCACAGCTCTATGGACAAAGTTTTAAATTTTACTTCCATCTGGCCCCTTTACTCTGATTAGTTATGTTTGGTTTGATTTGAGGCCGTAGGTAATCTCAGGATTACTGGCCGGTTATGGCCTAAACCCATAAGGGTGGGTTCGGGTCGTGACATATAATCAAGAGAGATTTACAAAGTTTCCACATGCAAATATACATTCAACGACCTTAGTACATGAATCTATAGCATGTGAAATAACTAGTCAAAAGTAAACAAATGCCCTCAAGGGCTACAAAGTCCAAGGCTTAAGCCTAGTTATGCAAAATGGTTGCTCGAACCCATACAAGTATAGCCTTTGGCTTGCAAAAATACAATCACAACAAAACAAGAGCCTTGCGCTCTCAACTTACATATCCACGCACTTAGTTTGGTGGAATCACCACATCTTTTCTCGCACCAAAATCCCATAGGATGAGCATAAAGCCCAGTAGGAAATTCTTAATAAAATATATATATTTTTTACAAGTCTCATAAAATGGAATGTACATGCTATGCCATGCCTTTAAAAGAAAGTCTCATCTTCATCCTTTGAAAACCATCATGCACAATGAAATCTTAAAATTTCAACAAATTCAACAATTTTAAATCAAGTTCAAAGGGGCGGTAAATATGACTTAAGTAATCCCTAGATTGGTGTCTGCAAGTAAGCATAACTAGCACTACTAAAACCCCTACTTTACCGGTAGCTAACCGAAAGGCACGTGGTACCTCCTCCGCACGTGTTTTCGGTCTTTCACCTTGGACACTCAGGCCAACTTAATCAATTTCATCTACACCCCCTATCCAAAGTTACCAACGTATTTATGCCCAAACATTTCCATGAGATCTTATTTCACAACATTCTTTTCTCAATGCAAAAGTTTTTCAAATCTGAATTCAAAATTTTTAACAACCAAATAAATTGAAATACCAATGCAACATATATCAAGGCAATTATAATAGTCTTCCACTTGCAATATTTCCACACAATTCCTTCATTTTGATCACAATTTCCATTTCCCTTTCCAATGCAATCTCATAACATAAAAATATATTAATTTATATCTATCCAAGAGTAGCAACACTTCCACATTTCATACATTCTCAACAAGTTAGTCATTTCATGACTATATTCACATTTTTGAATAACAACTTAAAAACCAACTATTCCTTATATTCTATAAAATTCTTTTCATTCAACATTGTCATAATATTTGTCAAAAATCAATTCTATAACATCACCACATTTTCTTAAAAATTCCCAAATTTCTAGGGTTCCCATAAATTAGGTTTGCTCCTCATTTTAAATGCAATTATTTCAAGATAACAATTCTTTACAACAATATAACTCAAAATCTCAAGGATTTTTAGAAAACATTTTGGAAACCCATTTTTAAAGTCATTCATAACTCATGAGCCCAAACCCAAGTTCAATCACCATAAGAAAGAGTCCCAACAACAACATACTTTGTAAAAATATATATATAGCTCAAAGAAAAATCCCTACCTTAAGTTCTTGAAAAAGAGAAGAAAGCCCTAAAATCAACGGTGTCGAAACCCGATCTCCACTGCACACAACGTAGCCCTCGAAGAGTTTTCTAACTTTGATGAAGGAGCTATGGGCAAAACTATAATGGATTTGAAGAAATCAAAGGTTTGATCTAGTTTGATGTAGGTAAATGTAGAGAAAAGGAAGAGAAATGGGTTTTTAGAGAGAGAGAGATATACAAAAAGTGATATACACACAGCCCAAGAAGAAGAAAAGCAGATTTTTTTTGGACTCAGCTTTATCCCGCATGTGCGGCACTCTCTCCCGTACCTACTTCCGCACGTGTATATAATGCAGAATGCACCATTGACACCCCTTCCTCTCCGCATGTGCGGCCCAAGCCCTTGCACGTGCGATTCTGCCTCCTAGCCAGAAAATTTTCTAGCTTGACCCCTGACACCCCGGATCCAACCTCGCACCTTCTGAAACAAGTGAAACTCGGAATTGAAATAAATAAGAACGAGAATTTGGAGAAAAAAGTTTTCAAAAACAACGAACCCAACAGTTGACAAGACCTCACATTAAAAACCCAACACTCTAACAAGAGTAAACCCAACATAACTCAAAGAGGACGAGGCGAATTACCTATCCGGTCATCACAACCTCCTTACCATAGGAAATTTTGTTCCTGAAATTAAATCAAACTACCCAAACAAAAGGGGCTTCAAGTGATCAAAACCATGCTATCATAATTTCAAATCACAATATTAATTCTTAACCAAAATTTACCATTATCATCATGGTTTCTAAGTGCCTAAGTCACAATATTAATAACAACATTTCGTCATACCACATAAGCATGAAACTTTCCAACAACAATAATGGCAATATATAGTAATCTCATGCCTTAAAATAACAATACACATAACAACACATGGTTAACAATTTTAATACATTTCTCTCAAACACTAGGGAATATTACAAATGAAAACAACTAAGCATTATCAAACAAATCCGGATACTTGGAGCGGACCTCCGCCTCCCGTTCCCAAGTCGCTTCCTCAACCCCATGGTGCTTCCACAACACCTTTACCAACGGTATGGTTTTTCCCCTCAACACTTGTTCCCGTGTGTCTAAAATTTGCACCGGCTGCTCTTCGTAAGAGGCATCCTCATCTATCTCCAATTCAACTCAATCTAGGACATGAGAAGGTTCGGGTTCATACTTTCTAAGCATAGATACATGAAACACGTTGTAAAGCCCCGAAAATTGTGGCGGTAAGGCTAACCGGTATGCCACTTCCCTAATTCGCTCAAATATCTCAAAAGGCCCAATGAACCTTGGAGACAATTTACAACTCTTGCCAAATCTTATCAGACCTCGCCTGGGTGAGATCTTAAGGAACACGTGGTCACCAATCTCGAAGGATAAAGGTCATCTCCTCTTATCGGCATAACTCTTCTGTCAGCTTTGAGCCATAGCTAACCTCTTTCGAATGAGATCAATTTTCTCGATTGTCTCTCTAACAATTTTTAGACCCAACAACAGTGCATCACCCACCTCGGCCCAACAAACCGGTGATCTACAAGGTCAGCCATACAAGGCCTCAAATGGTTCCATCTTAATGCTAGCTTGATAACTATTGTTATAGGCAAACTTGATCGATGGTAAGTGTCTCTCCCAAGGCCCTTTGAAATCAAGGACACAAGCTCTATGCATATCTTCCAAAATCTAAATGGTACGCTCCAACTACTTGTCAGTTTGAGGGTGGTAAGCAGTGCTAAGAGTCAACTTAGTTCCCAACGCCTCTTGAAGGTTTTGCCACAACCGGATGGTAAAACGAGGATCTCTATTCGATACAATGGTTACAAGGACCCCATGAAGTCAAACTATCTCTCTAATGTACAACTCTGCCAATTGCTCAACTGAGTCACCGGTGCCCATTGGAATGAAATGTGTAGACTTAGCCAACCTATCAACAATCACCCAAACGGTATCATTGCCCCGTTGTGTTCTAGGGAGCCCAACTACAAAATCCACGGTAACATGCTCCTATTTCCACTCGGCTATCGGTAAGGGTTGTAGCAAACTCATTGGCCTTTGGTGTTAAGCCTTCACTTGTTGATAAGTAAGGCACTTCGATAAAAATAAGGCAACATCCCGCTTCATACCCCTCCACTAAAACTGGTGACTACGATCATGATACATTTTGGTGTCTCCTAGATGTGTCGCAAGATGTGAGTGATGGAACTCTCGAAGTACTTCCTCTTTACAAGATTTTGGTACAAACAAACGGTCTAGGTAACGTACACTTAGATCCAAGTGAATGTTCAAACCCTTATCTTCTTTCCTGTTAGAGATTCTATCACGGATTGACTCCACCTCACGGTCCCTCTATTGTGCCTCTATGACCTTACTAATCAAGGTAGGTTGAGCAATCAAAGTAAATAAGGTAGCACCCTCGCTGGACTCACCCAAATGCAAATCAAACTTGCCGATATCACCTAGCATATCCCATTTCTAGATGGCCACACTTGCCAAACTACTCACAGATTTTCGACTCAAGGCATCGGCCACTATATTGGCCTTTCCCAGATAATAGTGTAATTTGAAATCATAATCCTCCATAAATTCCATCTACCTCTGTTGGCGTAAATTCAAGTCTTTTTGGGAAAACAAATACTTTAGGCTCTTATGATTGAAGAAAACCTCAAACTTTTCACCATACTGTAGATGTCCCCGAACGCATCCCGGGGAAAGGAGTGCGAGTCCCCCCCCGTTCTGGTTCGATATTGGGTCTACTACAGTTCAAAGGACTCAAAATGTCACGGTTCTTAATCTTGAACCAAAGAGTCCAAATCTGGCAAATCGTTTTGAAGAAAAACAGATTTTTTGAAAAGTAGTGCCAAACATGGACTGCTTTGCCAGATTACAGAGTCGCCACCTAAATATTTTTAAAATGGGAAATTTAGGAAACCCTGACTCGGTGCCAAAGGCCACGTGTCCGTCATTACCAAAGTGTCTTGGCTCGGGAGCTTGGGTACGATCGGGGAAGGTCAGCTATGAGCACCCCCTTTCGCCGGCCCGACCTCTACTAACCGTGATATCCGATTTTGAAAACATTACGTGTTCTTATTTCGGTTATTAGCCTAGAATTACTATATTATGCGCACAGCAAACAAGTATAGACCAAATCGCCTAAGTTGGAACAAAACACCACATGTTCGTTTTGAAAATGATTTGCTACTCGCAAGTAGGCTAAAATGCAGGTTTTGCCACTCTCAAGCGGGCTTTTAGAAAAGACGGTTTTGCCACTATCTAGTGGGCTTTAAAACTCACAGTTTTAATGTGTTGTCCCAATTTAGGTAATTCAACCTCCATCCACGGGCATTTATGCAGTTATATCACATAAGCACTTAGCCTCATGGTAAGCATGCTATCATGGCAACATTCACACACATGCGATATGCTAAAGCATAAAAGCTCACCTAGTACTCCAAGCCAAAACGGAAGCTTATTAAAAATCCATGTATGGACCTAAGCATACTGAAATGTCTAATGCAACACATGCAAAGATGTAATCTAGACAGGCTCGGCTATCCTAGACATGGCATGTGGAATGCTACAGATGGCTCGTATTCAATTTGGAATTGAATGTACGTTGCAGTTTGTATGATGTGCCGAGCCCGATGCATGTCAACAAATGCATGCATGCACGCATACATTGCATAAGGTATGCTATATTAAATATGCCCTAATCTTGCATCATAAGCAGGTAAATAAAAGGGAGAAAGAAGTGGGGCTGGAAGACAAACACACCACTCACCCAGACTTATTACTAATACTCCCTCACACGGAGGAACCAAAAGAATTTCCAGTCCTAAATAATACAGTCTGACTACAAATTAAAATATTACTTAGTTCTACTTACTTAAAGAATAAGTGCGAGTAAAAAGTGGGGCCGCACTGCCTCGGGATCTTGTGAACAATGCATGCTCGATCCGACTTGCTGAAACCCGCATCCTTTGTTGGCTCTGCTTTTCTTGTTACTTCTTCTCGTAAGACTGTAAAAGTCCTGAATAGGCTCTGCATCCTAAGAATCATCATCATCGGTGGATAGAATGTCCACCGGCCGTGTATAAAGTCCACCTATTTGGAAATGAAGCTATCGGCACTAAATACATTACGGTCGGCACTCTATCTTGCCGGTCGGCACAAAATTCTATCAGAAGACAGTTTTGTGACAAAGAAGAGGCGATGCAAGAAGGCATAGAATTTCTAGGCAAATGTATGCATGGACACACTCCCTATCATGTAATGGACTCAAGGGAGTATGGCCCTCGACCCCCGGGCCATCAATCACACATTTCAATGCATGATGGCCCAAAAGCCAAGTTAGCAACTTTGATATCAAATGGAATGCAATGCACAAAACAAATCAAAGGGCCCCAACCCCTATCATGATTAGTCAAGAGGCAAGGGATGCATGCTCAATGAAATGCAACCTAGGCATGGCGCTAAGTATGCAAACATACGATGCAACTTCGTGGCATACGATGCTAACAACATAACATGCACAACGCATTGAACATGGCATACACAATGCAAGATGGGCTTACACCAATACAAGGAGGCCATTAGAGGAAAATGAGATTCCCAAAGCAGCGTGCACGTATGCACGCAAACCGAGGACGATCCTAAGGCACGAATGCCACTCTATCAAAGCATGGCAAGGCATGAAACATGACATATGAACATGCAATGCAATGATGGACTTAAACTAATCATGGATAGCTTAAGCATGCCAAAATCGTGGCCACAAGATGAAAATGGGGCCTCGGAATGCGTGCACGTATGCACGAATCAAGACATGGCATACGCAATGCAAATGACACTAAAATGCAAATTGGACTTACACTATGAGAGAGCCTCAGCCACACTCACATAAGAGGCCGATGGATGAAAATGAGGTGCCTCGAAATGCGTGCATACGGGCACGCAAACCGAGGCGATGGCATAAAGCATGAAATGACATGGCAAATGATATGCAAACATACTAATGGAATTTCAGCACTGAAATGTGGGGGAAAACAGTCGAATCATGGCCAAAGTACACCCGATGCACGGAATAGTCCCGAAATGCGAATTTGGGCACCCGAAATGGCCTATGGCTATACTAAATATGCACAATTGATACACGACATGCAAAACAGTAGCAAGGCAGCCCCCAAAATAGCATTTTTACAGTACAAAACATGGCCAAATAGTAAACATAAATAGGACAACAATGGCATGCAAAAACGGGGGGCAAGAGAGGGGTATTGAAACAAGTGATGTATACGATGCTCAAATGGAAAATTTTCCTTCTACAACATTGATGAGGGACCAAAAATATGCATATTTACAGTAGATGACATGCCTCAACTCAGTGTGCAAATATGCTAAGAATGCCATGCAAGAACTAGGATACTATAGGCCATAACATGAGGTACCCCAAACATTCATCCAACCAACAAAGACCCTTCATGAAATATGTCCATAAGATCAAAATAAGACTCTTTCCAGACCTGATGATGGCAAAACAGAAGCTAGACAGATCAAACAAATCATGCAATTTTACGGTAAATATGAGAGATTTCAAAGCAAGTGCAAGATAGAGTTACCAAACATGGTTGAGCCCTTCTTCAATGTTGAATAAGGGATCAAAATGAGCCTACTTACAGTTTATTACATGCTCAGAAACAGATTAAAAATGAGCTAATAATAGCATGCAAAATAATGGCATTCAAAGAGGTATTGAAACAAGTGGTAGTAGCAGGTCCCAAATGGGTAAGAACCCTTAAGGGAAGATGAAAATAAGCTCAAAAAATGGTCACTTTCAGTTTTGGTCGGAGCTTAAAACAACAAGCAAAGAGGGTAGAAAAATGATACAAAAATGGAGCTCAAAAGGGGAAATAAGTGCTTACGCTTGTAGACCAAAACCTTGGCTGCTTCTAGGACTGAAAATGACGCCTCTTAGCTGCTGGAAAACCCCTCAAGATGCTGGAAATGGAATAGGGGTGGTGGTGCTTGGTGGTGATGAAGGAATGGTGCCAAACTTGGAAGATTTTTGAGAGTTTTGGAGCTTGGAATTATAGAGAGAGAGAGATACAATATAGGAGCTCTCAAAGGTTTTTTTCCAACCCTTAAAACAGATCTGGTGGGCTGTATTAATAGGCAACAACGTCTAGAAAAGAGGGGGAAAAAGTGGGGGGGAAAAAGGGGGGGAAACATTTCAAGTTTCCCTCCAAAAATGGCCAAAAGGGAAAGTGGTAGCTACGGGTTTCAAATGGCCGAGAGCCCTTCAACAAAGTCGAAGAGGGGCTCAAAATAAGACGCTTTGTAGTTTACGACCAAGTCCAACGCAGCCCACAAGTACGCCTAAAATACCGTGCAAAAAGGCCCAAAAAGAGGTAAAAAAGGCAAGTGACAAATGGAGATGTCAAACAGTAAAAGGTCCTTAATCAAACATGAAAAAGACCTCAAAATATGACTATCTCAAGTTCGGGTTGAAGCCCAAAAATGTATAATGAAGGTTCGGGAGCCAAAACACGCAGTTCCAGGCCCCGAAAGTGGGCTGTTAGGCACCGGGAGTGGTGCACGACCACGAAGTTGGTCTCTCGGACCACAGTATCCCTAAAAAGGGAGTAAATAGGATGCATGCCAAAAACCGGGGCAAACAGAGGTGGTTAGGCGGTCCCGAACCGAGGCACATGGCCTAACGGCTCCGAAAACCGGGAACTGGGCTCCGAAATGGGCAAAATGGCCTACGACCACAAAACGTAGCCTACGGCCACTAAGAGATGGTCTACGAGACCTCTCCCTTCCTTCTCAAAGAGAAAACAGAGAAAACGGAGCCTGGTTCGCAAACCGAGGCAAAGCACAAAAGAGTCCGGAAGTCCGGAGGCAAGGCTCGTAGCCGGGACTCCACAACCTCAGAACGAGCGCAATATGCAACATCATCAAGCGCTCAATTGATGACGTCTGAGTCTTAAGGTCGGTCAAAAATGGGGTGTCTACACATACAAATAATGTCTCCAAATTTTTAAGGCAAAAATTACCGCAGCTAATTCTAAATCATGGGTGGGGTAGTTTTCTCATGTGTTTTCAATTGTCGTGAACCATAGGCCACAACCTTTCCCTCTTGCATCAAGACACAACCAAGCCCATCCCGGGAGGAGTCACAATAGATGGTGTAACCCAAACCTCTTTCCGGAATTATCAAGACCGGTGCGGTGGTCAATCTAGTCTTAAGTTCTTGGAATGACCTTTCACAAGTTTCACTCCACACAAATTTAACACCCTTCCTTGTCAACCTAGTCAGAGGGGCGGCTAGTCTAGAGAAGTCCCTTAAAAAACGGCGATAATACTCGACTAATCCCAAGAAACTCAAGATCTCAAAAATATTTTTAGGTTATTCCCAATCCTACACGACATCTATCTTAAAAGAGTCTACAGTGACTCCTTCTCTTGACACCGCATGTCCCAAAAACTTCACTTCAGTCAACCAAAACTTGCATTTCTCAAATTTGGCATGTAATTGGTTCTCTCTATGAAAATCAAGTACTAACCGCAAGTGAGTCTCATGTTCCTCCTCGAAGGCAGAATAAATCAAGATGTCGTCTACAAAGACGACCACGAAACGATCTAAGAATTCTCGAAAAATTCAGTTCATCAAAGCCATAAAGGAAGCAAGTGCATTGGTCAGACCAACAGGCATTTACAAGGAATTCATAGTGGCCATAACGCATACGAAAGACCATTTTCTGGATGTCCTCCTCCTGAACCCTCAACTGATGGTATCCCAACCTCAAATCTATCTTCGAGAAGCAGCAAGACCCTCTAAGTTGGTTAAACAAATCATCTATTCTGGGTAGGTGATACTTGTTCTTAACGATAACTCGATTCAACTTGCAGTAATCAATATGTAACCATAATGACCCATCCTTCTTCTTCACAAAGAGAGCCAGCGCTCCCCAAGGTGATTTACTAGGGCAAATGAAGCCCTTATCTAAAGTTCTTGGAGTTGAATCTTCAACTCATGCAATTCGGCGGGTGCAAATCTATACAGCGCCATGGAAATCGGTGTCGTGCCAGGCACTAAGTCAATGGAGAACTCGATCTCCCGATGGGGTGGCAGACTAGTAAGATCCTTGGGAAAGACATCTGGGTATTCACAAACTACTATTGGTAATTCAGTATAGGCCCCGTCACTCTCACTATCTAAGAGAGTCGCAAGAAGATCACTAAGCTTGCTCCTACTACGAGGGTCAAAAACTGGTGACAAGACCCTATCAACTCGGTTCCCTAGAAAATAAAAAAAGTCACCACCCGAGGTGCACATTGTGACTCTCTGACGATAACAATCAATCACAGCATGGTACGAAGATAACCAGTCCATTCCTAAAATGACATCAAAACCCGACATGTCTAGTAACACAAAAGGCAATGAAAGTCGGCACCCGGCAACCTCTATCTCACAATCGCGACATCCTCGGTCTAAGTCAACCGTACCCCCAACTGGTGACTCTACCCTGAGCGGAGACGCTAACTATGCCACTTCTAATCCCAATGCAAAAGTAAATGTAGTAGATATAAATGAATGTGATGCACCCGTATCTATCAACACATTAACCAAAGAATTACAAATAACAAAAATACCTCTGACAATAGAGGATCCTGGTAACTACTCTGGCGCGGTAATAGCATACACGTACCACTGTGGCCTCTAATCAAGTTGCTCATCTCTTAGAGCATAGGCCTGTTGCACTGACTGAGCCGAAGCGACTCCTTGATTAGCTTGTGAAGTCTAAACTGAATGAGCCTGCTGGTGACTTTGAGTCTGCCTTGACCCTGATGCACCAAATGCGCCTCTCAACTGTGGCAAGCTCTCCTTATATGCCTTGACTGACCACATTGAAAACAAGTGAGTCCTTGCCCTCTATTCTGAGATTGACTCTGAGATCGGTTAGGTTGTGGTAGTGGTAACATCTGCTACCCTCCTCCCTTCTATGGGCATAAAAAGACCTTGTGACCCAGTTGGCCACACTTGAAACATGAAAAACTACCCGATGCATTCTTCCTTGAGCCCGCACTAGGCAAGAGAAAAGTATATCTAGACGGCTGTGGTTGAGATTGGGATGAAAAGGTGCCGCTGTTGTTCTTACTGGGTCTAAAATCTCCCTATGCCTCCTGGCCCCTAAACCTCAAACCCCGAAGTCTCTCCTCCTCAGCCTGCATAGTAATCTCTACATGTGTCGCCACCTCCACAAGACGATTATAGTTCTGAATCATATTTTCGGCAACTTTGAAAATTTTTTTTGTCCTCAACCTCTTCTCAAATTCTATGCAACGGCGCTCTTCCGTTGCCACTAACTCCAGCGTAAACCGGGACAAATTAGTGAAGGCCGCCTCAAACTCGGCCACAGATAGGTTAAGTTGCTTGAGGTCCTAAAACTCTTGCTTCAGTCTTCCCTAGCAGTGGGAGGTAGATACTTGTCTTGGAAAAAAACCATAAAGGCTTTCAATGTCGGCTCCACTCTACCCTTAGCGTACTTTCACCACTGGCCCGTATCCCCCTTGAGGTAGTAACTCGCTAGAGTCACCCTCAGCTCGTTATCTTCAATGTGAAGCTTCTCAAATGTCTTCACCGTTTGTTCAAGCCACTCATCTGCTTTTTTGGGCTCGAGGCCACCATGGAACTCATTCGGTTTGGTCAGTAAAAACTCTCTAGTGAGAAAACTCGCCCTTGTCTCTACGGCGTTCTCTCTGGCTTGGTTCTCCGCCTCAACAAATTCGTGGATTCTTTCAAAGCCCGTACAATTTCTCGGGCTAAGGCCCCCATTACGGCTTGGCTCGCTTGCTCTGAAATCCCCGCTTGCCCCTTTTGCTCAGCCACATTAGCTTGGCTCGCTTGCTCGGCCGCATTAGCTTGGCCAAACCCTTCCTCTTGCATTGGAACCTTATGGACCGATACTTCATGTACATCTCGGCGAGGCCTACTATGCCTCTCGCCTCTACCACCACGGGGTTGACCCCTTCCTGACATCCTAATTAAGAAATAAGGTAAACAATTTAGCACACGAACTCAAATGTGCTCGCAACTTATCTCACACGTTCGACCGCAAGAATTCTATATATTTCCCTTACCACATAAGCAACTTAGTTTCACTCCACATAAGCACTTAGTCACATAAACACATACGGATTATTCCTTTGTGATGAAATTTGTCCCACGAAATACCAAGAATTCTTAGTGGAACGAGTATTGATTAAGTACCCTTCTAATAAGACCTCAAGGAATTTAATAGGCGCGAACCACATCCCAAAAGTTCAATCCCATACACATCTAGTCATATAGGCCTGTCATCATATAACCACAAAAATATGGAACATCTCTTAATCAACTAAAACGAACCCAATGTGGCAAAACAACCACTTCCCACGAGCCCCAAGTATTCGGTAGCTTTGATACCAAGTTGTAACGCCCCAAAAAATAATAATAATAATAAATTTCCAATAAATGCATCAGACCCAAATCTCCAACATTTGCATATATATAATCAAGAGAGATTTACAAACGTTTCCACATGCGAATATACATTCAACGACCTTAGTACATGAATCTATAGCATGTGAAATAACCAGTCAAAAGTAAACAAATGCCCTCAAGGGCTACAAAGTCCAAGGCTTAAGCCCGGTTATACAAAATGGTTGCTTGAACCCATACAAGTATAGCCTTGGCTTGCAAAAATACAATCACAACAAAACAAGAGCCTTGTGCTCTCAACTAACATATCCACGTACTTAGTTTGGTGGAATCACCACATCTTTTCCCACACCAAAATCCCATAAGGTGAGCATAAAGCCCAGTAGAAAATTCTTAATAAAGTATATACATTTTTTACAAGTCTCATGAAATGGAATGTTCATGCTATGCCATGCCTTTAAAAGAAAGTCTCATCTTCATCCTTTGAAAACCATCATGCACAATGAAATCTTAAAATTTCAACAAAATTCAACAATTTTAAATCAAGTTCAAAGGGGCGGTAAATACGACTCAGGTAATTCCTAGGTTGGTGTTTGCAAGTAAGCATAACTAGCACTGCCAAAACCCCCACTTTACCAGTAGCTAACCCGGAAGGCACGTGGTACCTCCTCCGCGCATGTTTTCGGTCTTTTACCCTGGAAACTCAGGCCAACTTAATCAATTTCATCTATACCCCCTATCCGGACTTACCAACGTATTTATCCCAAAACATTTCCATGAGATCTTATTTCACAACATTCCTTTCTCAATGCAAAAGTTTTTCAAATCTCAATTCAAAATTTTTAATAACCAAATAAATTGAAATACCAATGCAACATATATCAAGACAATTATAATAGTCTTCCACTTGCAATATTTCCATACAATTCCTTCATTTCGATCACAATTTCCATTTTCCTTTCCAATGCAATCTCACAACATAAACATATATTAATTTATATCTATCCAAGAGTAGCAACACTCCCTCAACAAGTTAATCATTTCATGACTATATTGACATTTTTGAATAATAACTTCAAAACCAACTATTCCTCATATTCTATAAAAAAAAATTTCATTCAACATTGTCATAATATTTGTCAAAAATCAATTCCATAACATCACCACATTTTCTTAAAAATTCCCAAATTTCTAGGGTTCCCATAAACTAGGTTTCCTCCTCATTTTAAATGAAATTATTTCAAGATAACAATTCTCTACAACAATATAACTCAAAATCTTAAGGATTTTTAGAAAACATTTTGGAAACCTATTTTTAAAGTCATTCACAACTCAGGAGTCCAAACCCAAGTTCAATCACCACAAGAAAGAGTCCCAACAACAACATACTTTGTAAAAATATATATATATATATATAACTCAAAGAAAAATCCCTACCTCAAGTTCATGAAGAAAAAAGAGAAGAAAGCCCTAAAATCAACGTTGTAGAAACTCGATATCCACTGCACACAACGTAGCCCTCGAAGAGTTCTCCAACTTTGATGAAGGAACTATGGGAAAAACTCTAATGGATTTGAAGAAATCAAAGGTTTGATCTAGTTTGGTGTAGGTAAATGTAGAGAGAAGGAAGATAAATGGGTTTTTAGAGAGAGAGATATACAAAAAGTGATATACACAGCCCAAGAAGAAGAAAAACAGATTTTTTTTCGGACTTAGCTTTATCCCGCATGTGCAGCACTCTCTCCTGCACCTCCTTCTGCACATGCATATAATGCAAAATGCACCATTGACACCCTCCCTGCACGTGCAGCCTTATTTCCCGCACGTGCGATCCCCTCTCCGTATGTGCAGCCCAAGCCCTTGCACATGCGGTTCTACCTCCCAGCAAGAAAATTTTCCAGCTCGACCTGTGACACCCCAGATCGAACCTCACACCTTCCGAAACAAGTGAAACTCGAAATTGAAATAAATAAGAATGAGAATTTGGAGAAAAAAGTTTTCAAAAACAACAAACCCAACAGTTGACAATACCTCACATTAAAAACCCAACACTCTAACAAGAGTAAACCCAACATAACTCAAAGAGGACGAGGCAAATTACGTACCCGGTCATCACAGAGGTGATAGTGGCAGTGGTAGTGTAATGATATTGATAAGACTTTAGTCCGTAAAATATTTTCTACCTTTTAAAAATAGAAAATATTTTTTGACTAAATAAAGATGATGGAATACTTGAAGTTGTGAATTTGCTATTCGTAAGATATTGTTTGTCTCACTAGATTTGTTAATTTGGTATGTGCTAGGTTACTGCTAAATTCACCTCCAAAACGAAGCACATAATATATTTGTGTTGCTTGACAGTAGTCTGATAATCCGATTATTTTGTATACTATATCAACAATCAAAAATAATTGTTGGAGCTGCCTGTGGAAATTTCAAATGAGAATGATGTCACGGCTTATGCATGAGGACCATGTTATCATAGCATACGTATCACACATAAATATTAGGTTTACACAAAATAAATAGAAAAAATTAACAATTCACTTAAGTTCTGGAAAAAAAAAAATTCAGATTCCTAATAAAATTTACAAATTTTAATTATTAAATTTTCAACTTTTTCATAATTTTATAATTATTTTGAGAAGAAATTACTAAATTATAATTTTTCCAAATAAATAGTATGTCCACCATGGAAAATAATCACATTCCATAACTCTGAAAGAAAACTATAAATCTGCACACAGATCATCCTCATCAATAACATCCCTCGCATTCAGAAATTGAGGGAACCAGTCACCACAACAGCACCAAAAAGGCATATCCCCTCTCTCTCTCTCTCTCTCTCTCTCTCTCTCTCTCTCGTTTCTTCATTTCATATTATATATCGGATAAAATACATTTATGATTCTAAAAAGTATATATTTTATGTCATTTTGGTCATTCAAATTTTAATTTTGTCAATTTCGCCCTTCAAGTTTTTCAATTGGAGTCAAATTAGTCTAATTCCAAACTGTCGTTTAAATCATTAACGGAATGATTATAAATTTCAACTATGATTCGTAAAGGCATACATTTTGTGTTCTTTTAGCTCCTAAAGTTTTAATTTTGTCTATCTCACCCCTCAATATTATAAGTTTATACGTTTGATATTATTTATCAATGTTTTGGAACCAAACTAACAAAATTAAAAAAATTTAAGAACCAAAGTATCATGGAACACATACTTTAGGGACTATATATGCATTTTACTATCATTCCATTGACTATTTAGATGGTCTATTTGAAATTATACCAAATTAAATTGGAACCTATAAGAACAAATTGACAAAATTTAAACTTGACGGGTCAAAGTGACATAAAATGCATATTTTAAAACCTATAAATGTAATTTATCCTGATCTCTAACTGTCACCTTAGTTTTGTTGTGTGTTGGTTAATTGATTTTTAGGATTGCAGTAGTAACTGTTAACTCCAACCCACATGGAGTAGTTGGAGGTTGGAGGTTGGGTCTCTAAGTCAAGAAGGAAGAGGAAAATTGTCAGTTGGCAGCTAGGCAGCCCAATTACTACTTCACTTGACTTTGTTCCCTCTCTTTTATGTATAAATAAAGGCTGAGAGGATGAGAAGAGATACATAGAAACAGAGGCATCAAACACACTGTGTATAATCTGTGTAAGAGAGTGAGAGTGTTATAGAGAGAGAGAGAGATAGAGAGAGAGAGAGAGAGTGAGGTGTGAGTGTTGTAAACTCCCTTCGAAAAATTCTATAGTGGATATCTCTCCTGTAGACGTAGACTATTGTCAAACCACATAAATCTCTTGTGTTATTGTGTGTGATTGATTTTTGGTGTGCCTTGTTCCTAACAAGTGGTATCAAAGCCACGTTGGTTGATTTTCGAAAAAACAGGGTGTGTTTTTCAAAATTGCCAGAAATCAGGTTGCTTGAAATTCAATTTTGAGCATACTAGGAGGAAGCTCTTGTCGAGAGGAGTCCAAAATTGCAAATTCGAGCCCAAGAAGAGGCCCCATGCACCCTCACACACCCTCTAAAGAAAGCGTGTAAAGCCCATCCTTAGACACGCACTACACGCGTAGTTGACAGCACCGACATGTCATCTCAGTCGCAGACACGCGCTCGATGCGTGGCGGAAGGAAGAAAGAGAGTGGTGAGCTAGTGCGCGTGACGTCACTAGCATGTCACACGCCATCTAGGCAGTCCGCGGCAACGCCACATCGACGCCACACATTTGCCATGTCAGTGACACGTCATCGCCACGCGTTTGCCACGTCATCGTCACGCGTCTGCCACGTCAGCACACGTGTCTGCCATGTGTCGTCCACGTCAACTGTGTTGACCAATCAACCAGTCGAGTTGACCCGACCTGACCAAGAGATAGGGAGTTATCCGGTGCTACACGGCTACAGTACATCCGTAGATCTGAACTATCAAACTTATTTTTGCTAGATCTGAGCCATTTGAAGTCCGATTTTGGCAATCAAATAGTGGTTTTCAACTATTTGGAGTATTCCGGAGAGATCTGTAAGGTTAGATTTTTTATTCATAATTTTTGTAAAAAGTAAGAAGATGATGAAAGAATCTACTTCAACTTCGGGATCCATGATCAAGTTGAATCCTTCCAATTATGTAATTTGGAAGCTGCGGATAGAAGACATCCCATATTATAAAAGACTTGTTTGACCCTATTGCTCTAAAAGGCGTTAAACCGAAAGAAGTGAAGGATGAAGACTGGATAAAGATGAACCAGAAGACTGTCGGTTGCATCAGACAATGGATAGACTACAGTGTGTTCCACCATGTCACCTAGGAGACAGATGCATATGTCCTCTAGACAATGTTAAAAGGAATATACCAGTCAAAGAACACCCGGAACAAAGCCTTGGTGATGAGAAGGCTTATAAATCTGAAGTTGAAGAATGGTGTGTCTGTCGCCGAGCACACTAGTGAATTCAAGAATTTGGTGAAACAAATTTTAACTGTTAAGATGCCCTTGGACGATGAAATGCAAGCCGTATTACTGCTTAGTTCTTTACTAAATAGCTGGGAGATGTTGGTGGTTTCTTTCAGTAACTCTACACCAGAAGGGAAGCTGACCATGAGCATGGTCACAGATGCCATGTACAATGAAGAGACAAGGCGGAAAGACATGGGAGGTAATTAATCCCATGCTCTTGTCACAGAAGATAGAAGTAGAGACAGAGGTAGAGGAAGAGGCAGAGGAAGAAGCAAGAGTAGAGGCAGATGAAACAACATGATTAAATCTAGAGATAGTAAAAATCAAGGTAACTCTAGCTTTACTTGCTTTCACTGTGGCTAGGAGGGTCACATAAAGAGGAACTGTCCAAGCCGGAAAGATAAAGGCCAAAGCAGTAAGTCAAAGGGAGATGAGAACACAACAGCCACAACAACCGATGAAATACTTCTTGCAGTTGGTGAAGATGAGGATTTCCTTCACGTGGCTGAACACAGTTGTACAGAGTGGGTGATAGACACAACTGCATCCTATCACACCACTTCCCACAGAAAACTCTTCAGCTCGTACAATGCTGGAGATTTTGGTACTGTTCGAATGGAGAATTCTAGTTATTCGAAGATTGTGGGTATTGGAGACATTAGTATTCAGACTAATGTCGGACACAAGCTGGTTCTCAAAGATGTGAGGCATGTTCCAGATTTGCGCCTCAATCTTATCTCCAGAAGTGCCCTAGACCGATAAGGTTATACAAGTACATTTAGAAATGGCCGTTGGAAGCTGAGAAGAGGAGCTTTGACAATCGCCAGAGGAGAGATGTCTTCAACTCTGTACAAGACTCAAACGAAAATCTGTCTGGGAAGTCTTAATGCAGTAGAAGACAAGGAGTCACCAGACTTATGGCACAAAAGACTGGCTCACGTGAGTAAGAAGGGATTGTATCTGTTGGCAAAGCAATCCAAGATACCCTTATCTAAAGGGAGTGCACTAAAGCCGTGTGATCATTGCCTTTATGGCAAGCAGCATCGAGTATTATTCAGTTCAACGAGCAAGAGAAAAATAATAGTGCTCAGTATGGTATACTCGGATGTTTGTGGCCCAATCGAGGTGGAGTCACTTGGCAGCCGCAAGTATTTTCTGATCTTCATTAATGATGCATCAAGGAGATTGTGGGTGTATTTCCTAAAGACGAAGGATGAGGAGTTCCATGCAATGGTGGAAAGAGAGACCGAGAAGAAGTTGAAGTGTCTTCGCATAGACAATGGTGGCGAGTACACTTCGAATGCTTTTGGAGCATATTGTGCTAACAGAGGTATCCGACACGAGACAACAGTTCCCGGTACCCCACAACACAATGGTGTGGCAGAAAGGATGAACCACACTATTGTTGAAAGAGTCAGATGCATGCTCAGAATGGCAAAGTTGCCAAAGTCATTCTGGGCTAAAGCCGCTCGTACAGCCTGTTATCTCATCAACAGGTTGCCTTCAATCCCGTTGAATTTTGCGATACCTGAGGAAGTCTAGTCCAAAAGAAAGGTATCATATTCTCACTTGAGAGTCTTTGGGTGTAAGGCGTTCGCACACATCTCCAAGGAAAACAGACAGAAGCTTGATGGCAAGTCCACTCCATGCATATTTGTGGGCTATTTAGATACAGCATTTAGGTACAAGTTGTGGGACCCAGTAAACAATAAGATGTTCAGGAGCAGAGATATTGTGTTCCAGGAAGACCAGACAGTAGCAGATTTTAAGAAGTCTGCAAAGTCTAGAGATGTCATCACTCCAGACTTGTTCCCATCTCCTGAGCCATCACAAAATGCAAGACGTAATGATGTGTAGCAAAAAGTGCCAGGGTTGCAGGATCCTATGCCATAAATTGAGGATCAGGAGGAAATAGATGAAGACTCGGATGAAGAGGGTGTTGAGCAGGGGGAGCAACCCCCTCATCCAGAGGCAACTGGGCCTTAGTTGCGAAGATCTAGAAAAGCTACCGTGCCATCAACCAAATATCCCGCTTCTCAGTATATTCTGATTACTGATGAGGGAGAGCCTGAGAGTTTTTCGGAAGCAAAGAGTCATGCATAGAAAGATTGTTGGATGCAAGCCATGAAGGAGGAGATGAGTTCTTTGCAGAAGAACCACACTTATGAGCTCATTTCACTTCCAAAGGACAGGAAGGCATTGAAAAACAAATGGGTGTACAAATTGAAAAAAGATGGCAATGGTAACATATTGTAGCATAAAGCTCGCTTGGTGGTCAAAGGTTTTGGGAATAAGAAGAGAATTGACTTTGATGAGATCTTCTCCCCAGTTGTGAAGATGACTTCCATTCATGTAGCTCTGGGATTAATAGCTCGCTTGAATCTGGAGGTAGAATAGATGGATATCAAAATTGCATTTCTCCATGGTAATTTGGAGGAAGAAATCTACATGGAGCAACCAGAAGGATTTGAAGTTAAAGGGAAACAAAATTTAGTCTGCAAACTGAAGAAGAGTCTCAATGGCCTGAAGCAGGCACCCAGACAATGGTACAAGAAGTTTGATTCATTCATGGTGGATCACGAGTACACAAGAACGGTAACAGACCAGTGTGTATATTTCTGAAGGTTTTTGGATGGAAACTTCATCATCCTACTGTTGTATGCCAATGATATGCTGATCATCGGATAAGATATTGCTATGATCAACAAGTTGAAAAAGGACTTGTCGCAATATTTTGACATAAAAAATTTAGGCCCAGCACAGCAGATTTTGGGCATGAAGATTGTTCGTGACAGGAAAGCCAAGAAGATATGGCTGTCACAGGAGAAATATGTTGAACGGGTGATTGAAAGGTTCAACATGAAAGATGCCAAGCCAGTCAGTACACCACTGGCCAGCCATTTCAAGGTGACAAAGCGTTCGTGTCCCACGACGAGCTCTGAAAGGAAAGAAATGGAGGCAATCCCTTATTTTTCCACAGTAGGGAGTTTGATGTATGCAATGGTGTGTACCCGGCCAAATATAGCTCACACAGTTGGCGTTGTGAGCAGATTCCTCGCCAATCCAAGAAAGGAGCATTGGGAGGCAGTCAAATGGATTCTTCGGTACTTGAAGGGAACTTCAAAGATGTGTCTATGTCTTGGGAGAACTGAACCAATTTTAGAGGGCTTTACAAATCCCGATATGGCGGATGATCTTGATGGTAGAAAGTCTACATCAGGATTTTTATTCACCTTTGTAGGGGGAGCTGTTTCATGGCAGTCCAAACTACAAAAGTGTGTTGTTTTATCTACAACAGAGGCAGAGTACATTGCTGCCGCAAATGCTGGAAAGGAAATGTTGTGGTTAAAACCGTTTCTCCAAGAATTGGGTCTATAGCAGGAAGAGTACAAGGTACATTGTGATAGTCAGAGTACAATTGATCTAAGCAAGAATTCCATGTACCATTCCCATACAAAGCACATCGATGTTCAGTATCATTGGATACGAGAAATGATAGAAAAGCAGTTGATGAAGCTAGTGAAGATTCACATGGATAAGAATTCTTCTGACATGATGACCAAGGTTGTCACCAGAGACAACTGGAAGTTTGCAAGAATCTGACCAGGATGGACTTCAAGTAAGAAGGCAGTTATCTATATGGGCGTGGAGGGGGAGAATTGTTAACTCCAACCCACATTGAGTAGTTGGAGGCTGGAGGTTGGGTCTCCAAGTCAAGAAGGAAGAGGGAAGTTGGTAGTTGGTAGCTAGGCAGCCCAATTCCTCCTTCACTTGACTTTGTTCCCTCTCTTTTATGTATCAATAAAGGCTGAGAGGAAGAGAAGAGATACACAGAAACAGAGGCATCAAACACAGAGTGTATAATCTGTGTAAGAGAGTGAAAGTCCTAGAGAGAGAGAGAGAGAGAGAGAGAGAGTGAGGTGTGAATGTTGTAAACTCCCTCCGGAAAATTCTATAGTGGATATCTCTCCTGTGGACGAAGGGTATTGTCGAACAACATAAATCTCTTGTGTTATTGTGTGTGATTGATTTCTGGTGTGCCTTGATCCTAACAGTAAGTGGGGCAATAAAGAAATTGGATTAGAGATATACAGATAGTTAGCTTTGAATGAAGTCATGGTGGTTTTAATAGCTAGAGATGAGAAGAGGGGGCATTGAAGCAAAAAAAAATCTCAAAATTTGTTATTTATATTGCTTTTATCAACTTGATGTTTCAGACTCTGCTAGTATTGCTTCTTTGGCTGATTACATCCAAAATAAATTCGGAAAGCTCGACATATTGGTAAGATTATTGGAAGTTTCTAATTGATAATGGTTGTGAAAGAGTCATACCAACATATATTTCTTTCATAGTCAAAAATAGTTAAAAAGATATTTTAAAATTCAAATTGAATTGCAACCTTAGATATTGGAATAGAGATCTAACTTTATTTCAACAAGAATAGTTAATGTCTCCTCTACTTTGGGGCAGATAAAGGTACAATTTTGAACTTCAACTCCCTTATATAATGTGTTTAAATTATAGATTTGAGTAGAGATTTTAAAAGAAAAGGAGAAAATTTGTGTAAAATGTGAATGAAATAGAACTAACTATATTTCACTCACCTTTTCCGTCTTTCTTTTCAAATTCCTACCAAAATTTATCATTTAAATGCAGCCTTAATGCTGTAATTGGTTGGGGGATTTGGGAAGGAATTTGGAAAGGAAAAGGGAAAAAGTGTGTAAAACTACCTACCTTTTTCATTTTCATTTCCAAATCCTTTCTCAAATCCTCCAACCAAACACAACATAAGGGCTAGTTAAGTATTGTTCCTCTCCTGCAAAGTATATGCTACAAATATAGAGGATTAATTACATTTACCACTAGCATTAAAAAAAAAAAAAATACATTTATCACTCGTACACGTATCATTGAAATTTTGTTTTGATTAATTCATTTTTAATTGTAACAATTAATTTCTTACCTTTTAAATCAAACTTTAATGACCCTCTTCTGTCTACTTGTTGGTTGACAACAATTAATATGTGAGTCACACTCGTCATTTTCAATTGTGACACTTAGTGCACTTCACCAAAATCTTATTTTAGTTCCTTAAATTTTATTAAAATTTTACTTTTGTTTCTTCACTTTTAATTATGCCCTCAAAACAATGCTAGCCTCATTAATGGTAAATGAACGGAGGAGTGACATTACAACTTGACTTAAAGAATAAAGAATTGAAAATCAAGATTGAAAATGAATGAATTAAAGTGAAATTTCTTGAAAAAATACAACACTTTAAAGTGTAATTAACCCAATTGAGGGTTTTGACCATTACTTTGGTTGTAGAAATCAAACTCATCATGATCATGTCAAATATAAAAAATAAAAAATAAAAATAACAAGGTTCTTTTCTCCATTATTCATGTTAAATTTGAAACGTTTCTATGTAGAATACTGCAAATGAAAGGGCAAAAAAGTTACTGAGTGAAGGCGACAAACTTGCAGAAGAGAAAGTAAATCAATTTTTAAAGGATGTTAAAGAGGAAATGTTGGAGACCAAAGGATGGCCTATCAATCTCTCTGCTTATGTTGTCTTTAAAGCAGCTCTTAATGCCTACTCAAAGATTTTGGCAACAAAATTCCCCAATTTCAGAGTAAATTGTGTTAGTCCTGGTTTTGTTAAAACCGACATGAACTGCAATAATGAAGAGTCTGATGTTAAAGAAGGCGCAAAAGGCCCTGTAGCGCTAGCTTTGACACCTGCCGGTGGCCCTTCTAGATTCTTTGATTGGATGGAAATATCAAGCTTTTGATATCTGCTTTGTATATTGAATACCAACCATGGGAGAGAGATAGAATTCCCTATCTCAGTGAATTCCTGTCACGTCTCATACCAATGGCAAGCTTGAGCCCATACATAGACCACGGAAAACATCCAAGAGTGTCCTTGTTTTCTTATGGAGAGATAGAGAGCTCTATATTGTGAATTTTAAAAATCTCTATCAACAATTTTTAATTTACAATAAAGATTTGTTGAGCTTTAGCAATAGAGCTCTGTTTTTGCACTTTTAGATTGATAGAAGTAACAATAGGTACTTCTCTAAAACCTTACAATCTTGTTTGCTATGGAGTCATCTTTGCCCAGGATGATCATTTTGTTTTTCATATGTTTTGAAAATTTCTCTAAACTCACAAAATGCTTACTAATTCTTCGTTTTCAATAGGATTTTCAAAATACAAATGAGTGTTCTTGTCCAATCTTAAAAACCAATGACTTTTTGCTTAAATTATTACATGAAGAATTGAACCTTTTTAGGGGGTATAAAACTCACTTTTAAAGTCAATTTTGGTGATTCTATCTGCACCACAAAATCTCCTTACATCCCAAATTTCTTCCCCAATTTTTTTAATACAATTTTATCCTTACTTAAAATTACCAAAAGGAACTCAAACTAAAAAAATTTAAATCCTAATTCCTCATTGCACTCACCACTTATCTCCACTAGTCTACTACTACTATCGCCACTCACCGCTGCCCCTTTCCACTCCGTGACAATCATCAACACCCCTGACCTCTCCCTTATACCTCCATCTGTTGTTGTTGTTGTTGTTATTGTTGTTATTCTTCTTCTTCTTCTTCTTCTTCTTCTTCTATAAACCCTTGATTTGGAAGGGGGTCACAATGGGTGAAAAGGGCTTGGTAGGAGGTCCCGGTAAGAGGATTGGATTGTAGTGGAGATAGGGGGTCACAGTAGGTAAGGAAGTTAGGTAAGGTAGTAGGGGAGCTAGGAAAAGGGCTAGGTCACAATGGAAAAGGGTTGGGATTGATGGTTGGTGTGGAAGAGATGCCAACTATAGTGGCTAGAGTTGGTAGTGGGAAATGGTGTAGAGTAGGAGTGTAAAAATGGCTCGCAACTCGTGGGCGGCCCGAAGCTTGTGATGGGCCCAACATGGTTAGGCCCTGGCTCGAGCCTAGCCTAAGACCCTAGGTCTAGGCTTGGGTCGTCATTTTGAAGCCCGACTTGCCTAGCAAGTCCCATCGGCCTGCTTAAGGCCCACACAAAGCTTGGTCCGAGGTTCGATCCACCCAGCCCATCCAAGACCCAATGTCATTTTTAGTGGACAAGAATAAAATTTTAGTTAAAAAAATTGAAAAAAATAAAATAAAAATATTCAAGCCCGCTGGTCCGACCCGACCCATAGGCCTAGGACTGGGCCTGGGCTTGGGCCTAATTTTCTGGCCCGTGAGCTGGCTCAGTCCAAATTTTGGCAAGAGCTCGAGTAGCTCAACATGGGCCGGGCCCAATTTACACCCCTAGTGTAGAGTTCAAATTTCAGAGGTAAAAGGTTTAAATGTGACGGTATGTTTGGTATTATAGTGGGTGTAAGAAGAGACACAAATTAAAATTTTAAATTTTTGTGTGGTGTAATTAGAAATTGAATAAAATGAACAATTGTGCTACATTTCCACAAAAATTTCGTACAAAAGCACCATTTCATAGACTTTGACCGTAAAAGTATTCACTTATTCTATAACACTAAACTCTTACTGGTCAGAGTCTATGAAATTGTTACTTTTGTGAGAGATTTTTACAGGAATGAATCATTTTCCTATAATGAAATAGGTCTAATAACCTCCCTCATAGGCATGTCAAGGTTCAAAGTGGGGTATTGAGAAGTTATCAAGTTATTGGGCCTATTTGGTACAATTTATTAAAGTTAAAAGTTAATAATTAAAAAGTAAAAGCCAAAAATATTTTTCCCTTAGCTTTTAGACAATAAGTTTTTTTTCAAAACATTTAAATTATTCATGCCTAATAAGTTGTAAGTTAAAACTGCACCAAAGTACGATACACTCCCAAAAAAAATTATAAACAATTTAGATAAGTCGTACTAAACAGTCCCATTCTCTTAAGCAGGAGTTTAAATTTGTTCACACAGTGCAAATTTATTTACACACATGTGAACGCTACAAACTCTCTCTCCGAAGAATAACTTCACCCAAAACTGCTTATTTGGAATGAACCACAGTGAACTTCCCTCGCGACAATGTTCTCCAACGTTGTCACCTGGGCAAAAAGGGCCACCAATCTCATTTTTTCTTCAATCGTTCCGATCAGGAGAAATGGGTTGCTTTATTTCCTTCTATCTACGCAATTCTTTGTCTTTGTTCATGATCATGTTGGGCGAAAAGTAGTTGTAGAGGAGCAGCAGCTGTGGAACAGCGATTCCCCCTTTCATGCAACATCAATTAAAGAATGCCAAGGTATAGAACAAAAATAACGAAGTGGTGCTTAAAAGAAATTTGTAGCATAGAAATTGTCAAATTTGAATGATTTATTATTTCTATTGTGTAATAGCGATTGTAGATTTCTGTGATTGATTTTTTATTTGAAAAATTATAATGCAACAAAAATATTCAGTATGTTTGGTTTTAATTTTTTGAATTCAATTTTTTGAAAATTGAATTTTTTTTTTTTGTTTTTAGTGAATATTTTTTAAATTTTAAGTAATTTTTTTTACTTTTTAAATGCACTTTACTTAAATGTATCTAAATAGTAAAATATTTGTGAATAAAATTTTAAAAAATTAATAACTACACAAAAATACGAAAATGTGCTATTTTTTTTTTTTGTATTTTTTGGTATTTAAGTGTATTTTTTAAAGATTTTTTTTTACAAATATTATACTTTTTAAGAATATTTATATTAGGTGTGTCTAAAAATTAAAAAAAAAATGCTTAAAATATTACAAAAATTCATAAAAACATTAAAATACGAAAAATAAAAAAGTAAAATTTTCTAAAAACTAAAACCAAACAAGTTGATTAATTTTGTGAATTTTAAAATCAAAAATATTATAATCTCTTCACATTTTTTGGCAAGTCAATGCAATTTTTTACCTTTTTTTCTATGAAATTCTATCAATCAATTCTATTATTTTGGAAAGATGATTAAAAGTTAATTTTGTCTTTTTAAATTTTTTAAACTTTTTTATATGAAATGTGGTGTGACCCAAAATGGATTAACAACTGTCTTGATTTTTTATTCATGTTCCCAAATGACCGCTTGCATGGCCCATTAAAAGTTTTACATAAATAAAAAAAATATGAATAAATTTCGAAACTCAATATTGATTTGTTAATATTGGTTCAAAAAACTCGTGCACACTACAACTGTGATACCCCTGTTCTGTATTATGTTAATTGGTCCCTAATACATATGTGATAATATGTTTTGATATGATTTTGCGTACCATTATATGGATATATGTGATTTTGGAATTCTATCTGTTCACCGTAAGAATATCTGTTGAATAATCCGCTTTGGAAATTAAATTAAGGGCCTTATCGGCCACAGAACCTGAAATTGATTACGCCTTTGTGATTAGCGTAATTTTTAGAGCCTACGGTGAAATTTAATTGAAAATTGATTCGGGTTAGATTATATCGATTAAATTGACGAATAGTGCCAAATTGCCTTATTATTATTATTATATTGTGAGTGGGGATTTATGTAAAGGCATTTTACACT
This sequence comes from Camellia lanceoleosa, assembly GCA_025200525.1. Classification (NCBI taxonomy): domain Eukaryota; kingdom Viridiplantae; phylum Streptophyta; class Magnoliopsida; order Ericales; family Theaceae; genus Camellia; species Camellia lanceoleosa. The sequence continues at coordinate 76,643,233 of CM045771.1, read as the reverse complement.
TAATTCCCTTCACTTCACTTCATTTGGCTGATCAAAAACTCAAAGGGAAAAGAGAGGGTCGGCTAGTGAGAGAGGGAGTGAGGGAATTTGGGATTTTGGCCTCAAAGCTTGATAATTTTGGAGATTTAGCTCAAGAATTGTCTAGAGCTTGAAAGATCAAAGCTTCTAGGTGAATAATTCTTGAATTATAGTTTGTAATTTTGTGTGTTCAAGCCAAATTGGTGATCAAGAGTGAGATTGAAATGAAATTGGGTTGTATTTGTTGAATTGAAGCCTAATATGTACATGCATGTAAGAAGTGGCCAAGAATCTTCATGTTTGAGCACAATGTGTATGATTTGTGTTGAATATTGTTTAAAACCATGTATTGGGACCCCTCTTCACCAATTAAGTTGATATGAAGGCATATTTCTCACATGCAAGAATGAATCATGTAAGAGTAAGCTTTGCATGTTTGAATGTGATGTGTTGGTGATGAATTTGGGTTAATTTGAGACATGCATATAAGTAATACAAGGAATTGAGCTCCATTGTGATGTGTTTTGGTGTCTATGTCATGTTAGTACAAATATATGTGAGATTGGAGCCTTGCAAGCAAGAAAAATTGGTTGAATGTCGAGTTTGAACTCAAGGGAGTGTTCTGGAAAATCCAGAATTTTCGCCGACCGCTCGAGCGGGGGAAGTGCCGCTCGAGCGGAGAAATCGAGCTCCCAGCATTTTCTGCAGACATGGTTCCGCCGGCGGGAGCTATGTAAGCAGATCCGCCGGCGGCGAGTTCACGCCGAGCCGAATAGAAGGCAACTAGTACTTTTGCAGACCTGAGGGTCCGGTCGGGCGGGGGAGGCCACGCCCGAGCGGGGACCCTATTTTCTGAAATCCTGTTTTTGCATTTTGTATTCTGTTTTTTGTTCTCTTTCACTTGCAAGCACTCTTAGGCATATGTTAAGCATTGTAAATGATTTAATGAGATAATAATAAAGCCTAAAGAGGAATATGTGAATTAAAGAACGGATTGAACTGTTAATGACCCTTTTATGTTCATGAAATGTGTAGGGTCAAGCTCCAGGGCAAATCCACAAGCCGATCACTGTGAGTAATATCGATATTTGAACGCTTGTGAATGTCCAATTGTTTACTCCCTTTTAAGCTTTATGAATTGCTAATTAGGATTGTGGACGTAAGTCTGATATGAATGCATAAATGGACCCGAGGTCGTTTTGATAAGCATAAATGGACCCAAGGTCGTTTTGATAAGCATAAATGGACCCAAGGTCGTTTTGTTAAACATGAATGGACCAAAGGTCGTTTGATACGAATGTATGGGCCGAAGGCCGTTCTGAAATGAATGAGTGGGCCAAAGGCCGTTTTGAAATGGATGAGTGGGCCAAAGGCCGTTTTGCAATGAATAAGTGGGCCAAAGGCCGTTTTGAAATGAATGAGTGGGCCAGAGGTCGTTCTGAAATGAATGAGTGGGTCAAAGGCCGTTTTGAAATGGATTAGTGGGCCAAAGGCCGTTTTGCAATGAATGAGTGGGCCAAAGGCCGTTTTGAAATGAATGAGTTGGCTAGAGGCCGTTCTGAAATGAATGATTGGGCCAAAGGCCGTTTTGAAATGAATGAGTAGGCTAGAGGCCGTTCTGAAATGAATGATTGGGCCAAAGATCGTTTTGACATAATCGAATGGGCCGAAGGCTGTTTCGTTATGAATGTTAATCTGAAAGGGCCAAAGGCCAGTATGTACGGAACTATGGTTACTTGATTTAAATTACCCTTATATATGTTAACTACAGATATGAATTGGGCCCAAGGCCGTTTGGAAAACATTGTTCCACGTCTTGTCGCATAAATTCTGTAATTGATATTATTCACTGGGCTATCGCTCACGCTCATTCATGTCCTTGTAGGTGAGCCAAGAGAAGTCCAGACCCAGCCTCAGTGAAGTCTGTGTAGAACAACCAAAGTTTTGGAGAGTCAGCCCTCATGTCTCACGCATGAGACCTGTCTTTGCCTTTTGTCATCTATTTTATGTTGTCATGATGGCGAAGACTTTGTGTAATTCTGTATATAGTTTTGATGGGTTGACTTGGACTTATGTGATCCTGTTTATACAGAACTCATGCTACCACTTTACTGTTGTGAGTTATTAATGTTTATGTATATGGTTGTTTTGATGTGCCATGTAAGCACAGCTCCATGGACAAACTTTTGATTTGCTTTCGTTTGGCCCCCATTAACTCTGTTAAAAATTATTTGGATCAGTTTGAGGCCGTAGGTAATCTCATAATTACTGGCTGGTTACGTCCTTAACCCACGGGGCGGGCTAGGGTCGTGACAACAACACTATGTAAAGTTAATTAAAACTTGTTCGAAATCACCTCAAAAAGTAAGTAAATCAAATTTAAATACATTTTAAACTCACTAAAATTTTAAATTAAATTGAATCAATCCACTGCTCAACTTAACTCAGAATCCTATTTCTATCATTAATGAGCAGCCAGTTGAAAATGCATATGACAATGATGTCACAGATTACGTACAAAAGGAGGATTTTGTCACAGCATACGTGTCATACACTCATTCTTAGTCTTATGTTTGTATAAATAGATGTCTCCAACTTCAAAATTATCTACACACCTCATCCTCATTACCACTATCATCTCCTACATTCAGAAATGGAGGGAACAGTCCTGCTGCATCACCAAAAGGCACATCTCTTTCTCTCTCTCTCTCTCTCTCTCTCTCTCTCTCTCTCCATTTTATTGTATATGTTGAAAATTTTCGAGTTTGCATGAACCAACCTCTAAGCCCTAACACCTTAGTTTTGTTGTGTGTTTGTTAATTGATTTTCAGGATTGCAGTAGTAACAGGGGGCAACAAAGGAATTGGATTAGAGATATGTAGACAGTTAGCTTCCAATGAAGTCATGGTGATCTTAACAGCTAGAGATGAGAAGAGGGGTACTGAAACTGTTGAAAATCTCAAAGCTTGTGGGTTGTCTGATCTTTTTTTTCATCAACTTGATGTTACAGACTCTGCTAGTATTGCTTCTTTAGCAGATTACATCAAAAATAGATTCGGAAAGCTGGACATATTGGTAAGATTGGAAGCAAACTAAATTGATTGAAACTAATTTTGTCTATGGCTATCTAGTGGGTAATTGTTCACTAACATGTACGTATGTAAATTCTTGGCAGGTGAACAATGCAGGGTCAATGAGTCATAATGGATGCACAGTCTTTTACTAGTTTAAATTAAAGCTAAAGTCTGGAGAGGTAAGTCTTTTACCAGAGTCTGTTTCAACAAAAAATATATGCTTCCTTATTGTATACATCAAGGATTTTAATCTTATAAAATGATATAGATTGTAGGTGAGAAGGCTGAAATGGCGAAAAAGGTTATACAACAAACCTATGAAACAGCAGAAGGGTGTCTATGAACAAATTACTACAGACCTAAACATCTATCTCAAGCTCTCATTCCGCTTCTTCAGCTCTCTGATTCTGCAAGAATTGTTAATGTCTTATCCGGTTTGGGGCAGCTAAAGGTAAAAAAACTTTCCCTCAAAGGCTGGTTAAACTGTGCTATAAATTTAACCCGTGACATATAACTAAATGTTTTTATGCAGAATGTTACAAATGAATGGGCAAGAGAGGTACTAAGTGATGTTGATGGACTCACAGAAGAGAAAGTAGATGAGGTAGTGAGTCAGTATTTACAGGATGCTAAAGAGGATTTGTTGGAGTCCAAAGGCTGGTCTGCTCTCTCTGCTTATGTTGTCTCCAAAGCAACTCTTAATGCCTACATGAGGGTTTTGGCTAAACAATTCCCGAATTTTGGCATAAATTCAGTTACTCCTGGCTTTTGTAAAACAGACTTGAGCTTTAATAATGGACAATACACGGCTGAAGAAGGTGCAAAAGGTCCTGTAAGCTGGCTTTGACGGTTGATGATGGGCCTTCTGGCCTGTTCTTCTTCGACAGAAGAAACAACCTTTAGTATCCGCTGAGTGTTGAAATTTCCTATGAACCCAACTGGGATTAGCTCTATTTTGATGAGATGCATGTATCATCAACCTTCTAAGAATAAACAGTCCCTAAATTTCTGATTTTTTTAATGAACTCGAATTACAAACATGTGTTATATTTTGAATAGAAAAAAAAAAAAAAAAAAAAAGGGCACCGTTTTGAGGTATTGAAATAATAATAACTCCCTTTGAAGCATGTGATGGATACAGCATTCTTTCTTGCATTCTCTAACACACACATAATCACATGAATGATAAAACCTTTAAAACAATTGTAATACTTCAGAAAAGAGATGCTCCAGCTATAAATTTCCCAGTTAGTGCTTGAGAAACAATAAATAACTTACAGATAGAAAGTGTGATTTTTAAGGAATGTGGAGAAATTTACCACCAAGTGAAGATTTCTTGAGATACATAGGTCCATTTCAAACTTTAGAGTGGCTCCTTGCAGCATTTTGTTTCGCACAGCATCCCACAAAGTAGATTATTGACTAATTTTAGAACAGATAATTATAAGAAAAATAAATGAACTCGATTAGAAGGTGCTGATCATATAAACACTGTCAATAAAATGATTATCTACAAATATTATGCTAATTTCATAATACACTTTGTCAATTTCAACAGTAGAAGATATAAAATGCAATTCATATTCCATATTATCTGTTGTTCCTCATTTGCTAATGAGAAAAAAGATAATTTGATTTGTCCCAAACTGGATGGAGAGGAGTTTCTTAACAAAACAACAAACAGAACCACATTAAAGATTGCAACCACCCTCCATTCAGTTTTCATGTATTGTGCAACTCCTGCCCTGGAAGCATGATATACAGGAAAAGCAAAGGGCAATGAGAATTTCATACGACAGAGGTAATAGAGGGAGAAGATGGGAACATAGTAATGTTTACTTGCACGAATCACAATTGTAGCACTTGATTGCCTTGGAATTTTTGTAAATTTTGCAATCCTTGTTGGAACTGATTGAGTGAAAGCTCAAGTTGTAGTATGAAGCATTAACAGCAGGATAACCACACGTAAGAAATTGAAACCCCAGAAGAAAAGGAAAAGAAAATAATGTGTGTGTGTGTGTGTGTGTGTGAGAGAGAGAGAGAGAGAGAGAGACCAAAATGTAATTATTTAGAAGAGAAAGGATAAGAGACGTACTCAGATGGCGGTCGACAACAACCAGCCTCAATGGGGGTTAGTTTTGCCAGTTTGTATTGTTTAAGAGTCTGCTAAACATGTATAACGATCAATGTGTACCTGTTTTAGAAAACATGAGCTGTAATCTTGAAGTTGATACTCCTTGTACCAAAGCATAAAGATATTAATGGCCACTGTTGTTCACCCACAAAAGAAGAAAATATTCAAAAAAAAGGAATTTTTTTTCAAAAAAAAAAAAAAAATCATAAAGAGTGCAAAACTCATCCTCCTTATTTTATTTTTGTTTGTTTGTTTGATTAAACATTTTTTAAGTTTGACTATTTAGTGTTTACTTCTTCACTTTCTTTTTATATTTCTTTTGTTGTAGGGCTGAAGCTTGTTTATAAGGAGTTACGCATAACATGATGAGTGCTTTCACACCTAAGAAAATGAGAGACATCAACAGAGATTCTATCATAAAAATCATGGGGGATTTTACCTCAAACCAGCTACACTGTGACCAGATCCATTATTAGTTATGATAAACCTGTAAAAGCAAGGCGCCAAAAAAGAATCATGTCAGAAAATTAAAACTAGCGTACAATTCAAACAAAAACACAACATTGGATATGTCCACAGGTGTAATGAATGCTGCAGAGAACTTGCTTCCATTCATCTCCAATAGGAGCAAAAAGAGTTGAATAACAAAGACAAGTTGACAATGAGGAAGAAAAGACTGATTGTCATGAACGGCACAGGAAACTGTAATGCAATCCCATGTTGTAAATGGTATGGACAATGAGCATTTGTAGAGAAGTGGACCACCACTCCTCAACACTTACTCTTTAAGATTTCGGTTGATAATAGAGGCATATTCCTTAATTATTCAGGAAATAAAGAATGAAACGAAAAAAAATGAAAAGTAAAAAAAAAAAAGGATGTCACTCTAATCCATAAATAATGTCAAAAGATATCCCATTGATTATCTTCAAGTTTTTTTTTTTTTCCTGCTTGTTCTTCCCCTCTTTTACTTTTGTTTATGTTTTGCTATTCATTATTATTATTCATTGCATAAACCTTTCACAAAATTCTCTGGCTTAATCCAACAGTGAGGAGGCAATACAAATTGGCCAAGAACAACTTAGAGAAAATATCAAAGGAGTCAATAAAACCAGTTGAATGTAGCAGTTCGATCTGAAGCCGTTTAAAATCACAGAATGATATTTTAGGATACTGTTTAATTAGAATAATAAACAGAAACAGGAAAAGTTGTTGACAACACTAACTAATAGAAAGGTAGATGGGCAAGATAACTTTATACATGGACAACATCTGCAGTGCCAGTTTTCAATGAAACCATAGTTTGCCACAAAACTGATACCACATCCTTTAATCCCCATGTCCATTTCCATTTCAGGATGATTGAAAGCCTCCTAATTCAAAAGAAGAAATTCTAATAGCATTCAATATTTGAAAAGCAAGCAGACCTGTAGTTTCACCCTTGTTCAAGATCAAGAGCATTGTCTCTTTAAATAACAAGTCATATCTATAGATCACTTAAAATTTCACACCAAAAGTAATTGACCTCCCTCACCAATTAGCAGTTCACTGATTGGTAATATCATTAATAATTTAACTGAAGAACTGGACCAGCAAGCCAGGACCTGAAGAGCTTGCTCTGAGAAGAAGTGTATGCTTCCATTGCGTTATATAGTTGTTTTAGTTCTAGGGTGGAATTATCTTTATCTAGCCAAGCGAGGGAGTTCCACAAAGTTGATCATTACAATTGCTATGGTAATTCGTAATCTGCAATTACGTGATGCTACCAAATTTTAGATACATTTGAAACTTGAATCAAGGTAGAGGAGTTAAAGATTATGTCTTTGGACAAATCTACTGCACCATTTGCTAAAAGGACCACCGTTCTCCACAGGCATAATAGAGGCCTCTTATCACGAGAACAGAAGATGTGAAATTGCCCACAAAGAAAGGAAAGAAAGAAGAAAATGGTAAAACATTCTCTGCAAACAAGGTAATTGAATTAAGTGGTATACTACAATATCAAGAGTGATAACTGAAATAAAGTGCAATATGGTATAATTCTAATAACCTACTCAACAAATTGACAGACAAGTACCGCAAGAGCAAATCAAAATTACAACATGAACAGAAAATAAGAACAAGATTAGCTATAAGGAGTAAAAGAAAAAGTACTCGTGAAAAATTATAATTGTACGCCAGTTGTATTGTGAAAATAACAACAAAAAACTTAACTTCAAATTATAAGTGAAATTGACAAAGAAGTTTTAATGAAGAAATGGTACAACAGTTTAGGAAAAACAAAAATCATTATAGGAAGCTCATTTTTCTGGGATCTAAAGTCATTGTGAAAATCAATCCAGCTTTCGAACCAGAAATACTTATGCCAAAACTGTGAAGACCAAGATTGCAACCAAAATGAAGCACAATAGGATCAAATACTACAAGCCAGAAAGTTAAGGAAGGTGCAAAAAAAAGAAAAAATAGGGAAAAAGGAAGATGAGATTGAAGAAAAAAGGCATCCTAAGATATAATCCATCAAAAAAACCATATGAAAAGGATACAATCCATAACAATATGGAGTTGTTCTTCAATGCGCCCAAGAACCCAACTAGGGATCTAAATATTAAACAAAAACAGGTCTTTGTGTAATTATGCAAAGCTGCAGTATAAAACTAGTAGTTTTGGAAACTTACTAAAATAGTCAAAAAGTCACCACCAAAAAATTAACTATTCTTTCTATTTTTTTGTACATCTTTTCATAAAAAATTAAAAATCCAACTAAAATAGCTAATTCCCAAAACAACCTAAGAACAAATCCCAAAACTAAAAGAAAGTACAGATTTTACATTACAAATATGATGGCACCGAGGCCAAGAACTGGGAGAGAGAGACTTTCAACAACCATCATGATGAGTGCTCATCCATACCCCAAAACCTATTAAAGCAACAGCTAATAGCTAAAAAAAAAAATATGAAAAAGTGGAGTATAAACAACTGATAATTAAAACAAAACAATTCTCTCCTAAATGTTCTCAAATTATTTGTTTATATTGCACGAACACTAGAGCTACCCAATAACAGCCATTGAAATTGGGTATTCCAGAATAAATATAGTAGAAGAGCAAAATTTGAGGAATTCAAAGTTCAATCAACAACAATAACAATAGTAAACTATTGTACCAAGAAACCCAAATTCAAAACAGTAACAAGAAAAAATTACAACACTGAGCGAAACCAACAGAAATGGAGAAGATTTTAAGCAGGCATGGCTAATGAAGAACATCAGACACAAAACCCAATAGGGAAAGCTTATCACCAGCAGAAGAAAAGTGCATATAAGGAAAAATAAAAATCAGGATCATTAAACAACATAGTAGAGAATCAAATGGAAATTACGGAAGAGAAACTGAAATGGGAGACATGCCATTGTCAGAAAGTCGATCCATCTGATTACAAAGGTACTTGTTCCTGTACTCATTATTGCTTTCCACTTCCTTTATTCCCCTTTCTCTCTCAAAGACATGTACACAAACAAACTCTGAGAGAGAGAGAGAGAGAGAGAGAGAGAGAGAGAGAGAGAGAGAGAGCTGTGGGTGGTGTAGGAAAGCATGGAAGTGGGGAGACGAAGCTATGAAGTGGCATTTGCACACTAGAAGCAAAAAGGGAACCGAGAAGACCGAAAGGAAGGGGACCGTTTGGGGATAACCATTCAGAATGAAGGGCATTTTCGTCAGCATAAAAAGACACAATATTTTTATTATTTTTAAGGCGATTCTACTTACACACCATTAACACTCCCATTATATATTTTACTTAATACATACACAAAATAATTTATAGGGTTTAAAAATAAAGAATTGCTATTAGCACCTCATCAGTTTTGGACCCTAATTTTTTAAACTTTTTTTTATTACAATAAAAATATCAAATTAAATTACTAAAAATGACATCAATAATTTTGAGATATCTCATCTTGCAATTAAATACATACACTCACTATATCATGAGTTAGGGTTTATGAAAGTATCTATCCCCATCACCATCCATCCATCTTCTCCAAATCTCGTCTTCAAAACTTGCCCACTCTCAAAACCTTAAAAATCATTTGGCGGCAATATTTCGACGGTGAAGGTGACAACCATTTGATTGCTTATACTTTTTTGGCAATGACAACAAGTGAAAGTTTTTTCGACGATCACAACTTTATGAGACGAGAGGAGTACAACAATAAAAGTTTAGAGGAGGTTTATAGCTTTAATAGTGTTCTTAACTCAAAAGAGATTGGCCTTATAAGGGTAAATTCTTGAAAAAAAAATGATAAAAATAATAAAAACTGTTTGTCATTTTTTCGGGACTAAACTCCCTAATATATGACTAAAATTCAAGAATTCAGGCTCGAACATTATTTATTTGTTAGGGAATATGTAACTGAACATTTATTTTCTCAAGTCATGAACAAATATGTGAAAATGAAGTAGTAATCACCTTTATGGGTTTTGTTAGGGTTTTGGGGAGAGAGGCTTTTTAGAGTGTGGGAGGTGTGCATTCAATTGTGTAACGCCCACAAAATAATACAATAAAAATAACTCATATGCAAAATAATATAACAGAAATACAATACTTGCACTCATCAGAGTTCAGTGTTTAACAAACACTTAAATGTCATGTAGGCTTATATCTTTCCAAGTTATTGCTTGGTTACACAAATTGAGTCTCGCTCGTTACATCTTAAGCCCTTGGCTTTACAAATGATAAAACATACACACAACAAGACATAATTAAGAAGCTCTTGCTTCCCAAAACTTCATCCGTGCTATTGCGTTGGAAGAAGCATCTCACCTGCACCTGAAAATGGTATTCCCATAAAGAGTGAGCCAACAGCCTAGTAGAAATAATCTAACACAATTTATGAGGTTTAGCAAAGGTATAAATACCACGTACATAAACAATACCGATGCGGAAGTATCCACAAGGCATGCATATTCATATGCCACTAAGACCAAACCTCATTTCCATTCTCCTTCAATTTATTTCAAGTTCATATATACTACTCAATTCATGAGTTAAATTCATTATCGTTCAACAACCAAAATGGGACTACAACTCAATGGTTTTCCAACTATGCATAACACAAATAAACACTTCAAACCTGCCATTTTACGGATATTTCGTCCGAAGGAACTGGTACCCATTTACATATGAAATTTCGGGTCTTTCACCCAGGACATTCCGGCCAACTTGTTTTAAAAGGAGTCCATCCCCTTTCTCCTCCCAAACAAATATACATATGCAATGTATTTATAGGCATAATCATATATGGAGTACATCCACTTTCTTCTCCCAATAAACATACATATACAATATATTTATAAACATAATCACTTATGGAGCACATTCTCTTGATACTCCCAATAAACATACATATATAATGTATTTATAACATGGTCATATTCAATGACACCAAAATTTGATTAGCATTAAATCGCCTAATCCTCATGCAATTTCTACAACAATCATAGCTATCCTCCACCGATAGCCCAATATAATTATTTCTAAAGATATATTAAATCTCAAGATAAATAATTATTTAAAATGTCCAAATGTGTGAGATAATACATATCCAATTTCACCACTTACATCAATAACCATCTAATTTAACATATTCAATGTTAATTCCAATTATTTATACAAAATAATCATTTTATCAAGTTAGGGCAAAAATCCTCTTTTTCCAATATTGACCCAAACACCCAAAATCAACTATTTTGGTACACCAAGATCTTATATTCACACCCCATACTCACTTATCCCTCATACATAAAAAATCTCTCTTTTTATTTCACACCCAAATCTTAGATTTGTCCAAACCATAACCAAATCTCATCATCTATATACAATAGCAAATAACTAAGCTAAAAACCATATTAGAATGTAGAAAAATCTCTACCTCAAGAAGAGAAGACGAGCAAAGCAAGGTTGAACTCCAAAAATGACGAAACCCACTTTTACTTAAATCAATACGAAGCTCTTGAAGCCCTCTACCTTATTTTCAAAGACACTAGGGTTAAGAACACAATGAATTTAGATGAAATCTTAGAGAGAATGTGAGTTTCTAGAGAGAGAAGCTCAAGATATGTAAATTTGGAGACTTTTAGAGAGAGAGAGAAAGCAGAAAATGATCTGAAATGTCACTTTCATGATCTGATAAAGCACGGTCCGCTTGAGCGTAGAAAGCCCCGCTCGAGCATAAGACACAGACTCCCGCTCGAGCGTAGAATACACATTTCCAGTACTTTTGCAGACAGGTCAAAATGCAGGAACCAAACATTCTCCGCTCGAGCGGGGAAATTGATGCTCGAGTGGACCAAAGAACTTCAATGCATTTTTTTTTTTGAGGGCGCCGCCTGGACCCCGCCAGTGCTACCTGGACCTCATGAAGCCGACTAGGCAATGACTTTCGCCCAAATAAGTGGCAAAACGTGAAAGAAGGATCGAAACCGGGATCGCTATAAATTGAATGGGTAAAATGTTTTTATAAGTATAATTTTGGTATTATATGGAGGGAGAAAATAAATTTTAAGAGTTTTAGAATTTATAAGTGGAGATCCAAAGAATTAGAAGATCTAAAATAATTGATGGGGTGCTAATAGTAGCACTCTTAAAAATATTTTATTTTACACCTTAACTTTTCATTAAAACACCTCTAACTATTTAAATATACATCATTACACACACCAAAAACTCTCATCTTCACTACTACACACAACAAACCCCCATCTCTCACAATCTTTAGAATAGACACCATCTTCATTGGTCTTAATCTCCATCGTCGGTAGAGGTTTCATTTGGCTTTCCATTTTTGCTCGTGTTGATGTTTATAGTTGGTGTTGAACTCTCATCATGTCTCATCTCATTGTCTCCTCAAATCGCTAACAGAGTGTTTCATTCGGCCTCCATTTTTGCTGGTGTTGATCTTCATTGTCAGTGTTGAATTCTTGTCTCTCATCGTCATTTCATATTGCCATTCTTACCCTTGATTCATGAGTATATGTTAATGGTAAAGATGATAAAACATGATCGTATCTCTTTTGTAACAAATTTACTTTTGTAGTCAATAACACAATCAGTTTTAACATTACTACATTGGGTAGGTATAGAATTCTATAAAAAAATTAACAAATTTATAAATTAGTCATGTTCAAGAATACAGAGTTGAATAAACTTAATGTGTTCAAAAATTTATATCTGAATAACGAATAAAAGTATAATTTATTTTAACCAAACTAACTTAAAATGTTCAATTTTTTTATATATGAACATTTAATATGTAATCAATCTTAATAATTTGAACAAAAAATATAAATAATCGAACATTGTGTAAAAATTCAACTCTGGTTATCCGAATACGACGAACAAACTCATTTTCCCAACATATAAATGAGATAAATAAAAAATCAAAAAGTTAAGTCATAAACTAACTTTTTCAATGTTCAAATCAACGTTTTCAATGTTTATATTGGAACCAACCATCTCAGTGTCACGTATGGTGTGCAATCTTCAAAGACATAATGTTTTGAGTTTGAAAAATAAGTATAATGGAGAAGAGAATGAAGTGAGCTAATTGATAATGAATGGTATCATGAGTGTATGTTAATGATGATGCATATACTAAAGAGCATACATATTCAAAGAATTTGCAATGCAAGCAAATCACAAATTTATAACACATAATCGTTCACATCAAAACATGTAAGCGTATTCTGGATGCTTTCAAATTCATACTCATCACATGAATGCATCCTAGATCTTTTCTAGACGCTTATTGCTTATCTGAACAAGTGTGTGAGTTATTAACTCGTGCTCTGATACCACTCTATCATGACCTGAACCCGCCCCCATGGGTTAAGAGGACATAACCGGTCAGTAATCATGAGATTACCTGCGGCCTCAAACCAAACTAGATGTATTTTAACAGAGTTAAGAAGGGCCAAACGGAAGCAATTTCAAACTTTTGTCCATAGAGCTGTGCTTATATGGCACATCATAACAAACCATACATAAACATGTTAATAACTCACATCAGAAGTTACAGTAATATAAAGTTCTGTACAGACAGGATCATTCACATCTAGGTCAGCCAATCAAAACTATGTACAAACGTAATCCAAAATCCTCGCCAACATGACAAAATATAATAGAATGGCAAAAGGGCGAAGACAAGTCTCGTGCGTGAGACGTAGGGACTGACTCTTCAAAACTTTGGTTGTTCCACACAAACTTCACTGGGGCTAGGTTTGGACCTCTCTTGGCTCACCTACAAACACATGAATGAGCGTGAGCGAAAGCCCAGTGAATAATATTGAATAAATAAGATACATTAGAACAACATACATCAGACGGCCTTGGGCCCAATTCATTCGTGCCAAACGGCTTTTGGCCCATTTGTCTTTCATTCATGTCAGAATGGCCTTTGGCCCAACCATTTATCATTCATATCATACTGGCCTCTGGCCCATTCATTCTATCATTCAGATCATACTAGCCTCTGGTCCATTCATTGATCATTCAAATTGTACTGGCCTCTGGCCCATTCATTTATCGTTCAGATCATACTGGCCTCTGACCCATTCATTTATCATTCAGATCGTACTGGCCTCTGACCCATCCATTTATCGTTCAGATCATACTGGCCTCTGGCCCATTCATTTATCATTCAGATCGTACTGGCCTCTGACCCATTCATTTATCGTTCAGATCATACTGGCCTCTGGCCCATTCATTTATCATTCAGATCGTATTGGCCTATGGCCCATTCATTTATCATTCAGATCATCCCGGCCTCTGGCCCATTCATTTATCATTCGAATTAACGAACTTATAAGACTTACATAGAAGTAAGTAGTAGGACAAATAACATGCTTCAGATATCTTTATTAAGATATTACTCACTGTGATCTGCTGGATGATTTGCCCTGGAGCTTGACTGTAAACATTCCATGAACATAGTGGTTCACAAACAATTTAATCCATTCTTAATTCACATATTCCTCTTTAGTCTTCATTCTTGTTCTTTTAATTCATTCACAATGCTTAATGCATGCCTAAGAGTACATAGGAGTGAAAGAGAACGGAAAACAAAACACATAACACATTTTCAAAATTTCATAAATAGGGGTCCCCGCTCGAGCGGACCCATGAGGTCTGCAAAAGTGCTGGTTACTTCACTTTCACTCTCAAGCGCAAATTCGGACGCTCGAGCTGAAGGTTTGTCTACATAGCTCCCCGCTCGAGCGGCGGTTTCCCCGCTCGAGTGGACATCAAAATTTTTGGGTTTTCCAGTAGTATTCTTGAGCTCAAATTCGACATTCAAAGGCTCCCAAGCTCGAATTAAGGTACCAAAATGGAGAAACACAACATATAGCATGAGTACACAAACAATATGGAGCCAATCTTCAAAATTAATCAACATTTCTTTTGTATAATTCAAACTCATGTCTTCAAACCTCATACAAGCTCCATATCTTTAATTATTCAAACATGCATGCTAATTTTGACTTCATTTCTCTTTCAAATGATGCAAATGGTGTCCATTCTCATGAAACTCAACAAAAACATGCTTGCATGTATGATCCAACCCTCAATCTTTCATAATTGACATGCTACATGTTAGATTATACAAATTTATGGCAATTCATAGCAATTCTATGCATGCATGTGCATATCTCATCAAAATCAACACAACTCATGATCTAACTCACCATTTAGTCTTCAATTCACAAAAACACAACTCAAACTCATGAGCTAAGGGTTGATTACTCACCTAGGAGCTTTAATCTTCCAAACTTATGCTTAGTTCTTGAGTTGGTCTTCAAGATTTCCAAGCCTTGAGCCAAGATTGCACAATTCTTCTATTGTTCTCTCTCTAGCTGACCCTCTCTCCCTTTCCTTAGGATAAATCTGGCCAAAATGTATGAGAAGAGAGAGGTTGAGTGCTTAGTGCCCCATTATATACAATTTCCCTTAATTACAATTGTCAACACTTCATATTTGAGCACTAAGTCAATAATTTAATCTATTTAATTTGATCTGAATCAATTTTCAATTAAATTTCACCCTAGGCTTTAAAAATTATGCCAATCACAATGGCGTAGTCAATTTCAAGTTTCGTGGCCGATAAGGCCTCCAATTTAAATTCCAGAGTAGATAATCAAACAGGTATTCCTACGGTGAACAGATAGAAATTCAAAACCACATATTTTCACATAATGGCACACAAAATCATATCAAACACAATCATATTCATAATAAGGGCCAATTAGCATAATAAGGGACTGGGTTATCACACGGAGGGTCCAAATAAATCAACTAACTAGCTACGCTAAGCTAATTAATTACAAACCAAATTGAAACTAGCTATACTAAACTAATTAGAATATTACAAAGATGAAATAAATTAGCTAAATACATTAACTAATTAATTACAAAATCAGCAAATTAACTAGCTAAACAAAGCAGTTAAAATGGCCTCAAAGGGAGGGAGATATGCATGCTCGATTTCCTCGCTCGGAAATCCATTGCCATGCCACCAATTGCCTTAATTTGCACTTGATTTGATTTTTGAAAGTTGCACAAACTTCCAGATTCCTTCTGCTCCAACACAGGACCCTCCGTGGGTCGACGAGAAAAAGAGGTCATGAGACCGAAAAAAATCGGTCGGTCGACTACTCCTTGTAGTCGGTCGACTAGCTGATTTGCCAAACTCCAGTTTTGCTACAACAGAGAACAACAAGGGGCATAGTAGTGTATTTGCAAGATATGTGTGCACAACCACCCTCCCTATCATTTCTCAAGCTCAAGGGAGTATAGTACTCGACTCTCGGGCCACCAACCATGCATCACAATGCACGATGGTCGAGAAGCTAAGTTTGCACGAGTCAATGAATGCACAAATAACACATAAGAGCCTCCACCTCTATCATGCATGATCCAGAGGATTGGCGACCAAGAAATGCTACTTGTTTCATCACTTTGAGTATGAAACGTCTCTCATTTCTTGTGTTTGGATTAATGTCCGAACCAAACACATGCAATGCAACACAACATGTTATCTTTGACATGTTTTACTTGGTTCAATTTTGTTTACTCATTTTAGATTACCAATCCATCCTTTAATTGGTTAAGTCCAAAAGCGAGAAGTCCTCTAATTGGAAAGACGGACCAAGCCATAAGCTTCTTGAGCATGAAAGAAGCACCATGTTGTTGGTTAGTAGAAACCTTCAAAAGAAGGCTAAAACCATTAGGCATGAACGCCTCGATTTCGCACTCAAACCAACAAAGGGCTTAAGACCTCTTTCAAAGCGATATAACAAATGAAAGATGGCATGCAATGGCATACATTTTAGCATTGAAAAAGGATGCTAAAGACCTTAAATTATGCAAACAATGCAAGCATAACATGTTAAAGGCCAAAAACATCAAAGCTAGTAAAGAGCATTTCACAAGAGGCATGCAATACCAAGCCTAAATGATTAAACCAACTATGGACAGACCTAAACCATGCCAAAACAGAGGCCAAAACATCCTGAAACTTGGACACAAGAAGCTAGAAATGCATGCTCATATGATGGCTTATAAACCAGGCATAAAGGCACAACACTTAAACACAATTAAAGAGTGATAAACATGAGAATATGGCAAAGATATAAGCTCTGAAATACCTTTCCAAATGATGCCAAGGCATGCAAACATCATAAATATAGCATGCTATGGTGCTCAAAACTCAAGACTAGCTAAGACACTTGTACCAGAGCCAAATCAAGCAAGCCCTGAAGGGCCAAGATCACTCAAAACAATCCTAAAGCATGCTAAATCAGTGGCAAAAACATGCTGGAGTAGGGCACACACATGCTAGGTTAATAGGCTACAACATCAAGCATGTTAAGCTAGTAAGCACGATTTGCACTACAAGTACAAAATGCAAGCAACAAATGGCCAAGCTAGCCAAAAATAGAGTTTAAGTATGCCAAAACAAGAGTAAAATCATGTGGGAGCATAGCCAAAATAGGCTAGAATGATGAGCCAAAGTAGCAAGCATGTAAGGCTAAATGGCAAGATTACACTACAAGTGTAAAGAGCATGGAAGAAGTGACTCAACGAAGCCAAAATAGAGTTATGCCATGCTGAAATAAGTCAAAAAATAATCTAAGAATAAGCCAACACATGCTAGAAAAACATGCTCAATAATTAGGCCAACAAGACATGCAAATAAGAAGCAAGGAGGGGAGGCCAACCCCTCCTATTTTGGACCTCAAAACATGGTTTCCACCACTGAAATACCTCTGATTTTCAGTGGTAAAAAAGCTAAAAAAAGTTGGATTTGAAGGTGGTGAGAAGTTGCACAAAAGGTCACACAAGCCAAGGAACAAAAAAGGAGAACAACCCCCAAACTCACCAAGCTTTAAACTACCACTTTTACACCTTAAAAATAGAGTTTTTGATGGTTCAAAACTAGTCCCAAAATACAAAAAAAAAAAAAAAAAAAAAAAAAAAAAAAACAATGGAAAAAGGGGGATAAAGCAAGTGTGCAAAAACAAGCTTGAAAGGAGGAAGTTCTTACCCTTGAAGCACCTTGAAGCACAACAGTAAAACCAGCCAAAATCAGCCTTTTGGAGCTCAAAAAAGGTCCCAAGCTACCTCAGCCCAAAGATGATCAACTTTGGTTAAGGGTCTCTTTGCAAAAGTGTAGGAATTTCTCACTTCTAAGCCTAAAACAAGAGGAGAAAAAGAGAATCTAGAGAGAGAGAAGAATTTACTCGCAAATCTTCTAGAGAGAGAGGATTCTAGAGTGAGAAGCTCTCCAAATTTTATAAGCCTTCAAAATGTTCTAACCTTTTGCAAAATGAGAGAAATGCCTCAATATATAGCAAAATACATGCCTTGGGTCGAAATATCTGATTATGGGATAGATGGAGGTTGTGGAAGACAGTTGGAGGGAAAATATCTTCAAAATATCTAAGTTTGGGACCTTAGTGGTTGGTCAACCACTTTTTCTGGTCGACCGACCACCTTTTTGGGTCGACCGACCACTTTTCTGGTCGACAACCCATTTTTCTGGTTGATAGGCAAAATTCTGCTTTCCAGGTCCAACTTCAAATGGGCATAACGCCTTCGTCTAGACTCCTTTTTAGGTCATTCTTGTGTCCACATTGAAGCCCCGGAAGTAATATTTCCAATGGTTGCAGCCTTGCATCAAAATTCCAACTATGAAAAACGTTATGCCAGTTTTACTAAAGCTGCTCAGTTTTGGTCCTACCCGGATTCATGCTGAACTTCTCCCAAACAAGTTTTCTTCTCTCGTTTCCTAGTTTCTTCAACTCCAAAACCCTAAACAAGGTGTTTTAAAATTTTTTTCAAAGATTTCATCTCTCTTTCATTCATTTCCACTTTGTCCTTGCTCGGTTTACCGAAAAGCGCAACATTCAACAAAATGTGAGCGTCGGAACATCGTAGAATCATTTTTCAAAAACTATTTTGAAAGAGAGGGTTTCAAGGTCTAAAATCTTTTGATCAAGATCATTTTAGTCCAAAAGGGGTATGAAGTTAGGATTTGAGTCTCCTCTTGCCGAAGAAATCGAACCTTTACGCTGTACAACTTCCATCACAATGTAAACCATCAATAGCGCCCAAGTCTTAGGGGCGGTCAAAAATAGGGTGTCTACACTCCTCTTTTGATTTAATACGCAAACCCTAGGTTTGTTCACAATACCCTAAATTCCACCATTGTTACATAACAACCTATAACTAAGTTAAAAACCATATAAAAGTGTAGAAAATCCCTACCTCAAAGAGAGAAGATGAACCAAGCAAGGATGGAACTTCAAAGATGCTCAAATCCAACCTTATTCGGATCAAAACGAGATCTAGAGATGCTCACTTTTTTTAACAAAGGCAAATGACTGGAGAAATCACTAGAATTAGTTGAAAATGTAGAAAGAGAGAGTGTGTGTGTTTTAGAGAGAGAGAGAGAGAGAGAGGGTCTCAACTTTAGGGTTTTGGAAGAAAATATCTGAAAAAGTGATGTAAAAAGTCACTTTCACAAACTGATATACGCACAATCTGCTGGAGCATAAGAAGTGACGCTCAAGCATTAGACACAATAAGTTGTTCCGCTCAAGCGCAAGAAGTGTCGTTCGAGTGCCAAGACACAATGAAAGAGACGCACACAGCTCAAGCGCAAGAAGTGATGCTCGAGTGTAGAAAACACACATCCAGCAGTTTTACAAACATTTGACCAACCACTCTAGCGCAAGAAGTGATCGCTCGAGCGCAAAAAGGCTCGTTCGAGCATAGAATACACTCTCACAGTAATTTTGCAGGCTTGCAAAAGTACTGAGAGTATGCAAAGCCTGCTCGAGCGCAAGAAGTGCCGCTCGAGCGAAGGAGCAAAAATCCAGGCAACAAGAGTTTGGAAATCAAGCAACCAACCTGTCGCAAACATAACCACAACAAACCAAAAGGCAAACTTAAGGGAAAACCAAGGGAATAAGAGATGAACCAAAACATTAAACCATGAAACCTGAGTCCGGAGTACAACAAAGATTGGGTCAAAACTAGAATCTCTATATTAGGTGTTTTTAATCTTGTGTATATCTTAAGATCATTTGTTTAGAGTGTTATCCGGGTATGCGTTTTGATCAGTGTTGTTATTCTCTAGATGGGGACGATTGTGGCAGCTTGTTTTACTAGAAAAGGGTGTAGTTATGGGTGGTCGGTGGATGTCATAGTTGTGGTAATGGAATGTAATTTTCTAGTGATTTTCTATTGTTGTTTAACTTCTTGTTATCATGTTTGACGTGTTCTATTTCTATGTCATAACAAGATTACAATTTTATTTTTGAAACGATTGCGTCATTGGTCAAGTGACTATTAGGAGCATTGTCAATTGAAGCCTTTTGGAAAGAAAATTAGGAAATAAAACTTTGCTTGTTGCAAATTTGGTTGTTTTAAATTGGTGGTGGGTTTGTGTAATGCACCTAGGTAAAAAGGAGATTTTGAATTTTGTGTGGGCGGATAGCCCGAGATTGGTTTCGGAAGTTGTCTTGTTGATGTTGTGGTTTGGGTCTTAGCGTAACAGTGGTGTTGTTTTTATGGCAAACAAAACAAATAAGAACAAAAGTTTATGTCAGGTCTTGTTGTTTTCAATTCCAAAATTTTGGTGTGCCTGTTGTGGCAACTTTTGTTTATACAATAAAAGTTGTAACATAGAATTCATGATGGGTGCTAGGTAAGGTTTTATTCTCTTTTGTGTGTGGTTGTGTTCCTCAGCATAGTTGGGTTATTGTAGGTTAGAATTTTTCCTTTTGAGAGGTTTTTCTTTGTGAATGTCTATGTCGTCATGTGAAGGGAAAGATGAAGATTTTAAGTGAATAGACCATTCAAGGTGGCTATATGAGTTGAGGTGTTTTTGGGTTCGAAATAACCAATTGTGATATGCGTTTGAATTTCCTTGTCTAGAGTGTTATTTGTACCTTGTTACATGTTAGCGTCGTAAGTGATTTTGATGAGTTTCCTTGCGTGGTTATAGCTCAAATTTCATTTTATTTTATCACATTACTATTGAGAAGAAGGTGGTCATGGTCGAGTAGTTTGTGGTGTTGTGGCTTTTGGGAAGTATTGTTGTGGTTATGATTATGTATGTGGGTGTTGCTATAGCGATTCTGGTTAAAACCCGACCCATTCATTGTTTTGGATCTGGGATTTCTTGTCTTGATGGTTGTTTATGTCTTCTTCCATTTTATTCCTTGTTGAGATTAGTTATTGGAGGGTTTTGGTGGTGTTTGAAACAAGTTGGGAGTTACTTTTCAAAACTGTTGTTGCCCAAATTTTGGCTTGTTCGCTCGAGCAAACTTTCTTGCGCTCGAGCAAACTTTGAGAACTTCCAGTACTTTTGTAGGTTTGTAAAACTATTGGGAGTATGGCATTATTCTCTCGAGCGGTGTTTCTTGCGCTCAAGCGGTCCTTCTTGTGCTCGAGCGATCATTTGGAACTTTCAACACTTTTACAGACCTGCAAAAGTACTGGGAGGGTGGTGTTCTTTGCTCGAGTGGTACTTTGTTCGTTCGAGCGGCCTCTTTTTTTGTGTCTAGTCACTCGAGCGGTGTTTTGGTCGCTCGAGCAATCTGTGCATATATCAATCCATAAAAGTCACTTTTTTGAGTCACTTTTTCATATATATTTTTATAAATATATCTCTAAACATTTCAAAACCCAAAATCTAGACCCTTTCTCTCTAAAACTAATCTTCGACCTCCAAATATACTTAATCTATTGATCTCTACACCCTAGTCCATTTGATAAAAGGTAGAGGTCACCTAGAGCTTCATTTTAGTCGGAGCAAAGTTGATTTTCGGCTTCGTCAAAGTCTCTTCTTTCTCTCCCTTGTCTTCAAGCTTTGAGGTAGGGATTTCTCCACACTTTAGTATGATTTTTAACTTAATTATTTGTCTTTTAAAAAAAATCATGGAATTTAGAGATTTTGGTAAAAATCTAGGGTTTTGGTTTTGAAATCAAAAGAAGGGTTTTCAAATGGATTCTTGAAAATAATTGTGGGTTTGTAAATGTGGTTGAGTTATGATAAAATGGTGGATTTTTATCCTTGGAATTGGTTTATAAGAAAAAAGGGGATTTTGCCCTAAAACATGAATATTTGATTTTGTAAAGAGAAAATGGAAATGATGTTGGGTTTTATGAAATTGGAATGATGATGATGATGGTGGTAGAGTTGGATATGCATTATCGTTCCCATCTTGAGATTTGGAAAGTATATTTTTGTTGGAAATTATTTATCTGTTTAGAGATATTTGTTTTGGGCTATTGGTGGACAATAGTTATGATTGTTGTAGAAATTACATGAGAATTAGGTGAATTGAAACTAATTTGTCATCCATTTGCATTGAGCGTTGTTACATATTTAACACATTGAAAATGTATACTGTTTTGAGAAAAATGGGTAAATACCTGGGTGAATCTGGGTAGGGAGTGTAGTTATGGTATTAAGTTGGACTGTGTGTCCTTGGTGAAAGTCCAAAAACCTACGCAGATAGGTACCGAGCCTTTCGATTAATACAGGAAAAAATGGCAATTGGTAGTGCTTGTAGCCTACTTGTAGACACGTCGTAGAGATTCCTAGTGTTGTATCCACTGCCCTATTTTATATTGTAAAGGAAATGATTTCATGAATTGTGATATAAAGCTAGCATTGCATGGTTTTTAGAAAGAGATATAAAATGTTTTTGCTTGACCATTGCATATGCATTCACCTTATAACTCTGTTAAGATTCATACACTATGTTAGAGTATCTTTACTGGGCTTTGGCTTACCCTATGTGGAAAACGATTTTGGGGTGCTGATGATATGCTTCCGCCAAGGCCGTAGCTTGGGAGGATTTGGAACCGCGAACTTCTTGTTTTGTTTTTGTTGTAATTATCTTGTACATGCCTAAGGCTTTATTTGTATTGAGTTTAAAATCACTTTTGTTGTAACCAAGTATCGTCTTGGAAAGTTGTAGTCATTAGAGTATTTATTTATCTATTTAACTTTTATTTCATATCATTAACTTGTGGCACATGCTATAGATTTAGGGTTAGGAATTATGAATGTGTAATTGCATGTGTTACCTTTTGTACAACTGGAATCATATGAATAGAAGGATATTATATTCAGAACTGTGTTGTTATTTAATAAATATTGTGAGATGATTTTATTGTTATATTTTGGGTGCATTACAACTTAGTGTGGACGCGCCCTTTGGGCTTCGTGCTATAGTTCGGACTCAAATTTCACGGTTCTTAATCTGATCTCACAATGTGCGATGTGAGATTGATAAATCACCAAAGAGTCCAAATCTGGCAAATCGTTTTGGAAAACTGATTTTTATAAAGAAGTGCCAAACATGGACTGCTTTGCCAGATACAGAGTCGCCACCTAAATATTTTATTTTTGGAGAAATTTAGGAAACCTTGACTCGTTGCCTAAGGCCACGTGTCCGTTATCACCAAAGTTGCCTCGGCTTGGGAATTTGGGTACGATTGGGGAAGGTCATCTATGAGCACCCCCGCTCGCCCGATCAAAGATTGGCCTGTACTAAACATGATATTTTGTTTTTAAAAACACATGTGCTCTTATTCCGGTTAATTAGCTAATCTTACTATGTGATGCACACGGCAAACAAGTATAGACTAGATCGCCTAATTTGGAACAAAGCATTGCATATCCGTTTGTTTGGAAATGGTTTGAAGTTTGCTACTCGCAAGTAGGCTAAAACACGGATTTCAATGAATTGTTCAAACTCAAGTAATCCAACCTTCACCCACAGGCATTCAGGCAGTTATATCACATAAGTAGTTAGCCTCATGGAAAGCATGCTTTTATGGCAACATTAACACACATGCAGTATGCTAAAGCGTAAACACTCACAGTGTACTCTGAGCCAAAACAAAGAACTAGTTAGAAATCAATGTATGATCCTAGTTCATGTTATGATGGCTAATGCAACACATGCGAAAATGTAACTAAAATAGGCTCGGCTATTCTAGAATGTCATGTGAAATGCAACAATTGATACATGTATTCAAATAGGAATTGAAGTACAATGTAGTTAGTATTGTGCGCCGAGCCCGGTGCATGCGATACTGATGAATGGATGCACGCATGCGAGCATAAGGTATGCTAAATAAAACATGTCCTAAAACTAACTATCGTAAGCGGTTAAGTAAAAGGGAGAAAGAAATGGGGGTTGGAAGACATGCATCACACACAGGCACGCTTATTACAACAATACGCCCTCTCGAAGGAGGGACCGAATATAAAGCTAACTAGCTAATTAAACTAATTATTACACAACGAGTTAATTAACTAATCTTAGTTAACTAATTATTACACAACAATTGAAATAGCTAAACACATTAGCTAATAAATTACAAATCGAAGCAAAAGCTAGCTATCTAAGCATGGCAGCTATCTAGCTATCCAAGCCCAAATCAGTGGCCATAACACCAAGATAAAGGCACCAAAATACAAAGCATGCATGCACAATGCATTGGCCAACCAAGTAGGCCTAAGAGCACAACTCTCAAGAGGGCTCAAAGAGTGATAAATGTGCAAGTGTAACAACACTAAGTGCGCTGAAATGAGATAAGAAATGATGTCAAATCATTCAAACAAAGCAAGTAAAGCATGCAAGAGTCCAAAGGCATGAAAGCTACCAAAGAGCAACACGTAGGTGGCATGCAATACATGGAAAATATGCATGAACCAAGCATGGACAGAGTTGACATAGGTCTTAACAAAGGCTAAAATGTGCTAAGATGAGGGCCCAAAGTCCTAGGCATGCAAGCATACACACTAAGCTACAAACTAGTCAATCATGCACAACACTTAAAGGCATTCAAAGCATGAATGAAGTGAGATCATGGCAAGTCTATATGCTCTGAAATGTGATGTTTAGTGATGCCAAATCAAGTGCACAACACAAATGAAGCATGCTATGGTGCTCAAAGCTTAAAGCAAGCAATAGCACTTGTACTATAGCTATACAAAACATGAAGCATATGATTAAGGTAACCTAAAACAGTCCTAGGACATGTTGATATGAGTCTAAAACATGTATGGATGGAAGCCAAATTGTGCTAGCATGAGGGGTATAAGACATGGAATATGCAAGGCAAATAGGGTGAATTACACTACACCTATTAGGACCAAACATGATATGACTTAAGCAACAAAAATCAGAGTTATATTATGGCAAAATAACCCCAAAAACACACTGAAATGATGGCTCGGAAGCTAAGGCATGAATGCATACACAATGGCTCATGTTAAGGCATAAAGGACCAACCCTCCAACGCATTGATTGAGTGACAAATGCATGTGCATGGCCATGAAACATGGACTGAAATTACACTACAAATGATGCCAAATCATTGAAATAGGCCAAGTAATGCATGCTAGATGACTCAATACACAAAGCTTACAAGCAAGATTGAACCAAAGCTATGCAAAACAAGTCATGGATGACCAAAACAACCAAAATTAGACCTTAAGCATACCAAAACATGAATAAAAGCTACTTGAAGTCAAGCCAAAAGCATGCTAAAAAGACATGTCACAACATGATGTATGTTAGGCTATTTCATGGGATTACATGGCAAGTGTATGGAGCATGCAAAGGCTAACCAAACCAAACCTAAATAGAGGTACGACATGATAAAATAAGCCCAAGAACATGCTGAAATGGACACAACATAGGCTAAAATGACATGCCACTTCAAGGAGCATACAAAGCTAGTGTGTGTGATTTACACTACAAGTGTATAAGGCATGCAAGAGCCAACCAAACCAAGAAAAAATAGATCTAATGCATGTTAAAACTGCACCAAAAATCTACTGAGATGGTCCCAAAACAAGCTAGAAACACATGCTCAAACA
Source organism: Camellia lanceoleosa (assembly GCA_025200525.1). NCBI lineage: Eukaryota > Viridiplantae > Streptophyta > Magnoliopsida > Ericales > Theaceae > Camellia > Camellia lanceoleosa. Next base: position 76,617,540 of record CM045771.1, on the reverse strand, counting down.
TGAGGCATACGAGACTAGATTGTGTGATTTACACTACAAGTGTATTAACCATGCAAGGGGTGACCAAACTAAGCAAAAACAGTGGCATGCCTCAGCAAAATAACCACAAATACAAGTTAAGACATGGCCAACACACACTTACCAAAGGTGCTCAAACATGAGGCAAATAAAGCATGTATTGAAGACACAAAGGAGAGGGGATGACCCTCTCCTTCTTAGGACCTTAAAACACCATTGGATTTCAGTGGTGAGAAGGCCAATACAAGGTGGTCCCGAAGCTCACAAAAAAGGCACAAAAATGAGGCCAAACAAGTCCTAAGAGGGGGTAAACAACCCCAAACACAAAAGTGATCTTAAACAAGGATCAAAATCATGCAAAAACACAACTTTTATCAGTTATAAGTTAAGCTCAAAACAACATGCAAGATAAGCTAAAAGCCAAAGCAAGAAAGGGGTATTTAAAGTTCAAAAGCTCACCCTTGAAGACCCTCTTCACTACTGCAACTCCAACAAGTTTTTTTGAGTTTAAACAAGTCCAAGAACACCAAGAACAACTCCTTAGCACCTCAGCAACCCAAGGATGGTGTTTTAGTGTGTGTTTGTGTGAAAAAGCAAGACAAAACTACACTTTTGATGAACAAAAATGGAGAAACAAGGCAATATAGATACAATGTTATATCTATGCTTCTCAGTTGGGTTTTTCTGACCCTAGAGGAGGAAGGAGGGCCCTTCCTCTTATAGAAGAGGAAAGGTCAAGCTTCTTGGAGAAGCTAAGCAACAAAGGAATCCCTCCATATGGAGGATGGTTCAATTGCCCTCCAGCTATGCCAGTTGGAGGAAAATATCTCCAAAAATGTGACAAAAAGCAGCCGACCACTTAAAGTGGTCGGCCTGCTACTTAAAGTGGTCGGCTGACCACTTGAAGTGGCCTCTGAGAGTAAAAACTGGTCGGCCATGGTGGAAGAGAGCACAGGAACCAAAAGCAAGCAAGTGGAGTAGTGGTCGACCAGAAAAGATGCCCCAAAGACCAAGAAAGCCAGTTGTCTGACCAGAAAATTGGCTGGCAGAAGGAAAAGTGGTCAGCCAGAAGAAATACTGGTCCCCATCCTTGAGTCAGCTTCCAAACAAGGAAACTAAGGTTTGTACCAAAAACAAACCAAAGCAAATGCAAGACGAGAAATCTGGAGGCAAAACACGCGGCCAAAAGTCCCGAAAACTAACTGGTGAGCATCAAAAGTGGTATGCAACCAAAAAAGTGGTCTCTCGGACCACAGCGTCCCTTTAGGCAGAGGCAGAAAGGTGTGGTTCAAAAACCACGCCAAACGAAGAACGTTAAGCGGTCCTAAGACAAGGCGCGTGGCCAAAGGCTCCAAAAATTAGAAACTAGTCTCCAAACGGGAAAAGTGGCCTGTGACCATGAAAAGTGGTCTATGACCACTAAGAGATGGTCTACAAGACCTCTCCCTCCCTTCAGGAAGAGAAAACAAGATTCGGTCCAGAAATCGAGCCGAAGCACGAAGAGTTCAGAGGCCCGGAGGCAAGGCTCTCAGCTAATACTCCAAAACCTCTAAACGAGCACAACATGCATCATCACCGAGTGCTCAATCGATGATGTATGAGTCTTAAGGACGGTAAAAAATGGGGTGTCTACACTTGGTATCAGAGCAACTGGCTTTGAATACTTTGGGATTGTGGGAAGTGGTTATTACCACAATGAGTTTCTTGCTAGATGATTTTAGGAATAAACCTGATATGCTATGTGATAACATGCTTATGTGAGATTTAATTTCTAAGATATTGATTGGGTCTATGAGTTTCTAAAAGTCCTGTTAGAAGAGCACTTGATCACTGCTATTTTTAACTCGAACTCTGGCAGCATCGTAGTATGATCATTATCTAAGAAGGAAATTCGTATGTGTTTATGTGACTACATGCTTATGTTGAGTGAATTAATTGTTGTCCACCGCATTAGGACGCGAGTGAGTTAGCTTCAGCACATTTGTAAATGTGCTAATTTCTTGTGTTACCTTTATTAGGATGTCAGGATATGGACGTGGTGTTGGTAGATGTGGCAGGCCTAAACCGCAGGAGGTGCCGTTATTAGATGATATTTCTTGATCCAAGAGGAAGGGGTTGGTCAGGCTAATGTGGCCGAACTAGTTGGTTAGTGGGCCATAGGGGCCTTGGCCCATGTAGACGCCCCCCGAGGGCCTCATGCTACAATTCAGACTCAAATGTCACGGTTCTTAATCTGATCTCACAATGTGCGATGTGAGATTGATAAATCACCAAAGAGTCTAAATCCGGCAAATCATTCTGGAAAATTGATTTTTGTAAAGAAGTGCCAAACATGGACTGCTTTGCCAGATACAGCATTGCCACCTAAACGTTTTATTTTTTGGAGAATTTAGGAAACCCTAACTCGTTGCCTAAGACCACATGTCCGTCATCATCAAAGTTGCCTCGGCTCGGGAACTTGTGTACGATTGGGGAAGGTCATCTATGATCACCCTTGCTCGCCCGATCAAAGATCGGCATGTACTAAACATGATATTTTGTTTTTGAAAACACATGTGCTCTTATTCCGATTAATTAGCTAATCTTACTATGTGATGCACACGGCAAACAAGTATCGACTAGATCGCCTAAGTTGGAACAAAACATCTCATGTTTGTTCGTTTGAAAATGGTTTGAAGGTGCTACTCGCAAGTAGGCTAAGACGTGGATTTGCCACCATCAGGTGGGCTTAAGAAAACAAGATTTTGCCACACTCGAGTGGGCTTAAAACTCGTATTTCAATGAATTGTTCCAATTCAAGTGATCTAATCTTCACCCACAGGCATTCAGGCAGTTATATCACATAAGCGAATAGCCTCATGGCAAGCATGCTATCATGGCAACACTTACACTCATGTAAGGATGCTAAAGCATAAAAGCTTACCTAGTTCTCCGAGCCAAAACAACAACTAGTTAGTACTCAATGCATGATCCTAGTTCATGTTTAAGATGGCTAATGCAACACATGCAAAATGCAATTAGAAGTAGGCTTGGCTATTCTAAAATGACATATGGATGCAACACTCGATACATGTATTCAAATAGGAATTAAATACAATGCAGTTAGTATGATGCGCCGAGCCCGGTGCATGCAATACAAATGAATGAATGCAAACATGTGAAGCATAAACATGCTATTTGAAACATGCCCTAAACTAACCATCAAAAGCAGGTAAGTAAAAGGGAGAAAGACGTGGGGTTGGAAGACATTCACACTCGCACGCACACTTATTACAAAAATTGCCCTCTCGACGGAGGGTCTGAAAGAATAATACAAATTAACTAATTAACTAGCTAATTGATTATTACACAACATTTAACTAATTAAACAAATTAATTAAGCTACTAAAGCAGTAAAGATGCCTCGGGAAGAGGGACAAATGCATGCATGCTCGGCTTCGCTCGGAAATCTATCGCCATACTAATGCTACCTCTGTTTACACTGCTCTGCATCTCTGAAAACTGCACAAGTCTCAAGGATGCTTCTGAACCACTCCCTGAGTGTTGTGGGAGGTCACCGGCTAAGAGATAGGCCCATCGGCCAGGGGATAGTGGTCATCCACCATATGTAAGGCTCTTGGCCATAAATTTGTAACCGATCGGCACTGAAGATGGCCGACCGACCATCTCTTCCTGCAGAATGCTATTTTGCTGCAGTAGAGGACAAACAGAGCATGGCAATACATTTACAAGACAATGTATGCACTACCACTCTCCTTATCATGTCATGAACTCAAGGGAGTATAGTCCTCGACCCTCGGGCCATCAATCACGCATTTCAATGCATGATGGCCAAAGAAACCAAGTGTGCAATTCAATATGGAATGAAATGCACAAAAACACACAAGGGGCCCCAACCTCTATCATGCTTGATCAAGAGGCAAGGGATGCACAGACAATGCAATGCAACAAGCATGCAAACTGCTATACAATGCAACATGATTGACTCAAAACTAATGGCATGCCAACTCAATGCAATGCAACCTAAGCATGCAAGCAAAGCTAATGCAACATGAGTATGCCAACAATAATGTCATGCAACCTAAACATGCAAAGACAAGCAATATTAAACCAATGTAATGCATGCATGATTAACTTAACAAAGCAACACATGCATGCAAATATGAGGTCATATAACAAGCATGCAACAACATGCAAACCACATACTCAATGGACTTAAACTAAAAATGGACAGACCTCAGCCATACCCAAATCAGTGGCCATTATGATGAAATGATGACATGAAATGCAAGGCAAGCATGCATGCCAATTGGCTTATCACCTAGGCATAAGGACACAACTCTCAAAACATGAGCAAGGAGTGACAAACATGTCTGAAATCTCATATGAATCGATGCCAAATCAACCAAACAATGCAAGCATAGCATGTTAAGATGTTCAAAGCTTAAGGCTAGCCACAGAGCTTGTACTAAGGCCACATGAACCAAACCCCAAAGGGCCAAGGACAACCAAAATAGCCCTAGATCATGCCAAAATGAGTCTAAAACATGCATGGACTAAAGCTAAAACAAGCCAACATGAAGGGCATAAGACAAGATGCATGTAAGGCCAATAAGGAGGGTTACACTACACCTACCAAGACCAAGCATGGCATGACTTAACCAACAAAAATCAGAGTTATGGAATGTCAAACTTACACCAAAAATAGGCTAATACCAAGTCAACACATGCTAGAATAATAAGCTCACTCATTAGGCATGCAAGACTAGTATAGAGGACTTACACTACAACTGTAAGAAGCAAATGAGGGATGCTCTAACCAAGTAAAAAGAGATCTATATCATGGCAAAAATAGGACCAAATACACACTGAAATGGTGACCCAACAGCCTAGGCAAGATGGCATACACATATGCTCATTCTTAAGGCATAAATAACCAACCCTTCAAAGCATTGAAAGAGTGACAAATGTGAGGGCATGGCAATGAAAAATGCTCTGAAATATCATTCCAAATGATGCTAAATCATGCAAATAGCCCAAGCAATGCTTGCTAGTGGCTTGGAAACTCAAGGCTAGTGAGCTAAAATGCACTATGGCTATACAAAGCACGGTATGCATGACCAAAACAACATAAATCAGACCATAAGCATGCTAAAACATGGCCAAAAGATTCTTGGAGTTAAGCCAAAATCACACTAGAATGTTGGTCTAAAGCATGATCCATGTTGGGCTAGTGTGCAAGTTTACACAACAAGTGTATAAACCATGTAAAGGGTGAGTCCACCAACCAAAAATAGGGTTATGGCATGTCAAAATAACACCAAAAAAATGCTGGAATGGAGCCAATGCATGCTAGAATAATAGGCTACAACATCAAGCAAGTTAAGCTAGTAAGCATGATTTGCACTACGAGTACAAAATGCAAGCAAAAGGTGATCAAACCAGCCAAAATCAGAGTTATATCAGGTCTTATAAGTCACAAAAATGAGCCTAAAGAAAGCCATAAAGAAGTAAAAACACATGCTCATTTGGTTGGCCATCAACACTAGCAAGCAAGACAAGAAGAGAGGGGACCATCTCTTATTTGGGCCCTCAAAAAAGAGTTTTTACCACTGAAAATACTCTGGATTTCAGTGGTTCTAAGGCCAAAAAGAAGTTGTTCGAAATGTTTGAAAGCTAGCTCACAAGGCCTTACAAGCCAAGGAGCAAAACGAAGGACAACCCCCTAGCCAACCAAGGCACAAACCAAGACTTTTAGGAATGAAAAATAGAGGAAAAATAGAGGTTTTGTAGTTCAACACCACCCTCCAAAACAGCCCCAAAGTAGTGTGTAAAGATAGCCAAGCAAATGAGCAAAACAAGCTTAAAGGGAGAGAGATCTTTCCCTTGAAGCACAACAGCAAAATGGCCTCTTTTCTGAGCCAAACAACCTTCATTCAGCCCAAAAATAGGTTCCAAGGGACCTCAAGCCAATGGTGATCAACTTTGATGAAGGATGCCATTGCAAAAGTGTAGGAAATTCTCACTTCTAAGCCTAAAACCAGAGGAAAAGGAGAGAGTTATAGGGAGGGAGAGAGTTTTGCTCACAAAACTTCTAGAGAGAGAGGATTCTAGAGTGAGAAGATCTCAAACTTCTGAGCCTTAAAGAAAATGTTCTAACCCATGAAAATGAGATATAAGCTTCATTATATAGCAATCCAAGAGCTTTTGGTTGAAATATCTCAATTGGAAATATCTAATGCAGTGTATAACAGTCGGAGGATAAATATCTGTCAATTCTGGGCTTTCTGGACACTTCTGGCCAACCGGCCATCTTTGGTACTGATCAGCCATCATTTGTGCCGGATAAGGTTCACTTTTGGCCGACATATAGCTGTTGAGGTGAAATTGTGGCCGATGGACTTCCATAGAGGCCGATCGAAAAAATCAATGCTAGTCCTTGACTTGAGGAAAGCCTAATTCCTTCATCTGGACTACTTTTAAGGTCATTCTTGAGGCTAAACTGTATCCCCGGAAGTCTTCTTTGCAAATTTGGCTGCCTCATGTCAAAATTCCATGTGTGTTAAGAGATATCCCTCTTTTAGTGAAGGCTGCTCAGCTTCGGTCCAACCGGAATGATGCCCAACTTCAGCCAATCATATCTCTCCCATCCGGACTCGACCTTAGGAGATTCTTAAGTGCAAAATGAATCCCTAGAAGTCTTCTTTCCATTAGTGGTGGCCTCATAGCTGAACTCCAAGTGCATAGACAGATAGGCCTGATTTAGCGAGGATCGCTTGACTCTCTCTTAACAGTTCATGCCCATCTTCTTCCCCAACTTGGTTTCTTCCCTCTTCTCCTATTTTCTTCAACTCCAAACCCCTAAACAAGGTGTTTTGAAAGATTTTTTAAATATTTCATCCCTCTTTCATGCATTTCCACTTTGTCCTTGCCCGGTTTACCGAAAAGCGCAACATTTGACAAAATGCGAGCCTTGGAACATCGTAGAAACTTTATTTCAAAAAACATTTTGAATGAGAGGGTTTTAAGATCTAAAATATTTTTGGTCCAAAGTGGGGTGTGAGGTTTGGATTTGACTCTCCTTGCCTGAGAAATCGAACATTTGCATAGCATAGCCTGCATCACTAAGTAAGCCATCAGTAATGCCCAAGTCTTAAGGGCGGTCAAAAATGGGGTGTTTATAGTTGCCCCTCTTTGACAGAGCTCAGAATCATGAAGTGACATGAGTAAATGTCAAAGCCTAGGGACGACCCAATTTTTGACAAGACCGAAGACTTGGACAAACAAACAAAATACAGATAAATAAATGGTTGCGCCAAGAAGCCCTCGCATCCTTGCAAGGAATCAAACCAGCGTAATTCAGGGGCAGGATGCAAAAAGATATGCAGGAAGATTTTGATAATTGGACTTATACGCTATGCGAAACCGATTTGGGTGGTGTGAACAGACAGGCGCACCTGCTGTTGTTAATCGATTTTGATAGTTGGACTTATATGCTACGCGAAGCCGGTTTGAAAATTGGACTTATACGCTATGCGAAGCCGGATTGAAAATTGGACTTATACGCTACGTGAAGTCGGTTTGAAAATTCAGGATTTATGTAATGCAATGTAATGAAACAATGTGAATGATATGCAATGTATTTGAGTTAATCAAACCACAAGCAGTGCAAAACCACACAAATATCATAAAGGGATGGAGATGCGAAATCAAACTACATGTAACATAGAAAAGGTGCCAGAGCGCTCTAACCACAACTCTCTTAGTGGAATAAGTGCATGCACAGACAGAACTATGTGTTTTGCAGAAAGAATACAAGTAATTGGGTGGCATGATATAAGTGAGGAATGATCTGCTGAGGAAAGATCTTGATCCTACATGCTGAATGCAACAAAACAAACTACAATGCAATGGATGCAATGGATGAAGTGAATAAGGCACGCGGCCAAACCACATTTTGCCTAGAAAAGGCATGGACACAAAACAGACCACATCTATCACAGAAATGGTGTCGACACCCTCAGACCACAATTCTCTTAGTGGAATAGGAGCGTACACATAATCACAGAACCATGCTACAACGCAAAAAGTATGGGCACATGCCAAACTAAGCTTATCATGGAAAAGATGCAGGCGATACAATGGATATGCAGTATATTCTTTATGTAATGCAATAGACATAACAGATGTGATGCAATAGATAATAGATGCGATGTAACAGATAGTACAACAGATGCAAAGGGTGACATACTCTAACCATGTTGGAATCGTGAGAGGAGGAAGAACAAACAAAACCAATCAAGAGCGCGTTCCACACAGCCTGAGATAAATTCCAAACACGCCAAACTTGTGTGAGGAAAGGAACACTCAAACCACGCTGAAATCGTGAGAAGAGGCCCGAAAACAACCGCTTAGGGTAGACTAAGAATCGAAAACCATACGAGATTACGTTTCATACTTCTCGAGATACTCTAATCACGCTGAAATCGTGAGAAAAGGAAAACAAATTCCAAACACGCTGAAATCGTGTGAGGAAAAGAACACTCTAACCACGCAGAAATCGTGAGAAGAGGTCAGAAACCAACCGCTCAAAGGCGCACTCGACGCAACCTGAGATAAATTCCAAACATGCTGAAATCGTGTGAGAAAAAGAGCACTCTAACCATGCTGAAATCGTGAGAAGAGGTGAAAAATCGCTCGGGCTCGCGCTTCACGCGTCCCGAGATACAACCCGCCTAGGGCCGCACTTCACGCTTGCTGAGATAAATCCCAAATACGCTGAAATCGTGTGAAGGAAAAGGACAGTTTAACCACGCTGAAATTGTGAGAAGAGGTCAAACCGCTTAGAAGTGCGCACGTATCCTGAGAAAAACTCTGAACACGCTGGAATCGTGTGAGGAAAGAAACACTCAAACCACGCTGAAAATAGTGAGATGAGGTCTGAAAACAAACCGTCCAGGTGCGAGCATGACGCAACCTGAGAAAAACTCCAAACACGTTGAAATCGTGTGAGGAAAGGAACACTCTAACCATGTTGAACTCGTGAGAAGAGGAAAACAAATTTGAAACACGCTAAAATCGTGTGAGGAAAGACAGACTCTAACCACGCTGAACTCGTGAGAAGAGGAAAGGCAAATTCCAAACACGCTGAAACCGTGTGAGGAAGGACATACTCTAACCATGCTGAACTTGTGAGAAGAGGAAAGGAAAATTCCAAACACGCTGAAATCGTGTGAGGAAGGATAGACTCTAACCATGCTGAACTCGTGAGAAGAGGAAGAAAATAACTCAGGAGCGCGTTTCATGCGTCTCGAGATAAGACACGCCCAGGCTCGCGCATCACGCGTCCTGAGATACTCTAATCAAGCTGAAATCGTGGGAAGAGGAAAACAAATTCCAAACACGCTGAAATCATGTGAGGAAGGACACACTCTAACCATGCTGAAATTGTGAGAAGAGGTCAGAAACCGCTCAGGCTCACGCTTCACGCGTCCCGAGATAAAACATGTCCAGGCTCGTGCATCACGCGTCTTGAGGTAAATTCCAAACACGCTGAAATCGTGTGAGGAAAGGAACACTCTAACCACACTGAAATCGTGAGAAGTGGTTACAAACAACCGCCCAGGTGCATGCACAACGCAACCTGAGAAAGCCCCGGGGGACAACGATCCTAAACACTACTCAGTGTAAAAGGATAAATGATTCGAGATAACACAAAATGCAAATAAATGCAAAAAGTGTGATGATATGATACATGTTACAAGCAATGTAGAGCATGATGTTTAAGAAATGCAAGAAACAAACAAAGCGGTGCTTTAAAAAGCACCTCATGGGGTGAGTGGCGGTGAACTGCTCTACTCTGACGGGGATCTCCCCTCCTTGTGTTCTTCGAACACCTACCTTTAACTCACAGTTCAAAGGCCCTGAAATGCTGACAAGGGGTAACTTCTGCATGTAGAAACCACAAATGCCTTTTCCTTCCTGATCATATTCACAACTTTCCCTATTCTCTAACAGGGTGGCAGACTAGGTTGGTTCAGTATCCAGAATTGAGGTGCGCACACGCTGTCTCAACTTATGGGGTTTCCATACAGATTTCAAGCTGGGGATACCCCTTGGGTATTTAAACCAGACTTAAGTCTTGGAAATTCCGAACCTTTGCGTTCTAGGCATCAGCCATTCGAACTCTAGTTTCCACCGTCGCAGTTGGTCTCCTAGGAACTCATTGCAAACACAACCAAGATGCCCTTGGCAGGGAATGATACACAGGGAGAGCACTTATGATCACCATTTTGGCTCGAAGCAAGCTTGATCTTGAGCTTGAGGTAGAGGCACACTCATATTTCGGAGCATTGACAAGACCTGAGGAAGTACATCCGGAGCACAATCACGGAATTTTCTGAAGTTGAAACACACTCAGATGCTTTGATTTTCGCTCCTTTCTTTTGCTTTGCAGTCCGGAACTAATATAGCTTCAGATAGGTCCTGGTTTTCTTGTTACGACATGACTGAGTTGAACCTGCAGTTTATGAAAGAACAAATCCTATTTTGCGTATCACGGAGAACAACCAAAGACTCGAGCACAAAACAAATTTTTTTTTTTAAAATTGAAATTGAGAATGAGTTTTTGACCAGATATTGAGCCTACGACTGAATACAGCACACCACAACTCAACAAATGAAAACAAAGGTAAACAACCTAAACATATCTATTGACACTCGAAATGACTAAAAACAAGAATCGAGACAAACAAAAGAAACAAAACAAAACACAAGACTCAGATGCGCACAGGGAGCCTGTTTCTTCAGGTATTGTTTCCCACCCTTTCTCATTTGTGATTCTCACATCACTCTGGCACTCAACCTCTTGTTTTCTGAAAAAGCCCTTTTCTCACTTTTTCTCTCAGCGTATATCTCTCTATTCTTTAATCTCTCATTTTTTATCCCTCCCCTGGGTGGTTGATGGATAAACAGGAAGTTGTGGGTACATGCCCCTAGCATTCTGCTAGATTCCCTTTCTTTCGCTCACAGCCTGTGAGTTCCTCCCACAGAGGGGTTGCAACAGGATGTGCAGTAGATCCACAAATGACAGCGGTTGACGACGCCCTTGGCCAGTATGGATGTGATCAGACCCGTCTAGATAAGGGAGTGGAATATCCTGATCCATTCCATTTTGTGCTTCGCACTTAGCTTGATACCTCACTGCTTGGAGGATACGAGAGAGTTTTCTGCCCTTTGCTGTTAACTTCAGCTGTGCCCTTTTTCGGCAGGTAAAGTGCCCTTTCTGGCAAGTAGAGTGTCCTTTCTGGCAAGTATGTCGACAATGGGGAAAAGATAGAACACTTGACTTAACTATGCCCCTAGTTCATCATTTTGACCATTTTTTGTTTTGGCTTTCTACAAAAACAATTTTGACCAACATGAGAGTTAGATTAACATGCTTGTTCGATTTTCTAATTTGAAATCATGCAAGTTAGGCTATGAGCGCTGAAAATTTTCCTTTTTTGGGTCCAAGAAATGGTTCAATTTTAGAAAAATGGAATAATTTTTGAAAGAATTAGTCAACCTCAGTAAAAATTCTCAAAAACTATTTTTGCAAATGGCTACTGCTCAACAAGCATGGAACCTACTCTTGAGATGCGTAACCTCAGATCCAAAACAATGGAAAATTGCCCCTTGTCTGAACGACACTGTATGGCAATGGAAAAATTGCCCCTTGTTTGAATAGCACCGCAGCACACTCTATGGCAACGGAAAGTTGTCCCTTGTTTGGATAGCGCTGCAGCACACTGTAATCAGTCCTCAAAGTGACGATCACAACCGAATTCTCGGATACAGAGAAGACAAAGATGACCTGAACCATCACATGGATACAATTGAATTTGAAGTGTTTTACGGGTGGACTTCAGAATGAAGTTGCCTACGTATCCCAAAGATGGGAATCAAGCCTGACATAGTTCTGGATTAAGGTACACTCGGGTATTAACCTCTCCTTTTGCGCTCTAACTTTTGCCAATGCCGCCCTTCCGGGTTTTCAAACTTGCGAGCTCCATTTTTCTTTTCTTTTCATTTTTTTTTCATTTTCTTCTTGTCATCTTTTATTTTCTTTTCATTTCTTCATTTTTCTTCTTTTCTTTTCTTTTTTCATTCTTTGCATTTTTTTCTTTTCTTTGCTCTAACTTTTGCCTCGGTTGCCCTTCCGGGTTTTCGGCCCAGCAAGCCTCTCAAGGGTGAAAGTGTAGTTCGTCCATGCCAAATGGTTTTAGGATCTCGAAGCCATCTAAATCCAGGAGAGTGGCTACTGTTCACTGATGATGTAGAAGTCCATCCAACCGGGTCTGAATTGCCCTAAGTGTTATAGATAGGAACTCAATTGGCCTTCAGCAATACTTTTTCCTTTCCTCCCTTCTGGGATTTGGCATTCTTGCCGATCTTCGTTAGCTTGAGAAATGTCCCAATTTTTGACTCTTCGAGCACATCTAACATTTTTTGCCCCTAGTTCAAGGGCTGCGTCTGATCTAGCTCTGCAAGCTTCTTTTGATGACATTTGATCTTCTTGATCTGACTTTCTTTGCCCCTAGTTCGAGGGCTGCTTCAAATCTGGCCATACAAGCCTTACTTTGTGGTTGACCGTTGAACATTTTGAATCCAAGTTCAAGGTTTGAAAGCAAAAGGGGTCGAGTCTCGAGGCTGAGAGCGATCCTAGGCTGCACAATCTCAAGAGCGATTCCACACAGGTCTTCACAGAACCACGCAAAACATTTTTTGAAATCTTTTAAGAAAGCGACCAATCGCTCGCGCTGAAGACAATGTAGAACCAATCTGGATCAAGCCAGGATCATTCTCAGTACTCACATTAACAAACATGATCTCATTCATTAAGGGCTTAGCACGCCTCTCTTTCTCTCAATTGGTCAAATTTTTGCAAATCCCGAGGAATTCCTCCCTCTTTGTTTTCATCACAGTGTTCAAAAAGTTTCGAAAAACTTAGGTCAATGCAATGATTTCAAGGCACAGAAAAGTAGGCAAAAAGCACTGCCATTTCATTCAAATTTGCTGGCACAACTGGCTCAAGGCAAAAACAAAGACAAAAGTGTGAAAATCACCGTTGTTTCATTCAGGTCTTCTGGTGCAACTGGTCCTATGGCAGAAATAGACTCAAAAGAGTGCAAAAAGACAAACACAAAACAAAATAGTAATGTCCGAGGTAACACCCCCGGAATCACCCGACTGCTACACAACATGACTGACTCAATACAACAAGAGAGACTCGACTGACTCAGTACAAAAGACTGACTCAATACTACACAACAAGACTGACCTAATACCCAAGTCAGAAAGTACAAAAACTAGCATTCGCAAATTGCTCAAAGTAGTGCGTGCCATACGCCACATCCGGAGTAAACTGGATGCCATCCGTAGGTGCTTTATCCCCTGATCACATAATCATATTATCCCCTAAGTTCACTGACCCATTGCCGATAGACTTTGCAGAACCTGTTGCAACGATAACCCCATTGTCAATCAAATCTTGTATTTCATGGCGAAGACGGTAAGAACTATCAGTGCCATGACCGGTTTGTTGATGGAAGGCGCAGTACTTGGCCGGATCATGGGAGGGAGGAAGTTTAACTGGCAGTGGCCGCGGCTCCAGGGGTTTCAGATCCCCCTTTCTAATCAGGACCCTCAAGGCCGCTGATAGAGACATGTATAGTGGAGTGAACACCCTCTGGCCTTGAGGTGGGTGTTTCGGGGTTTGTGGAGTTTTGTTGGATGCACCAGCAAAAGGATTGACATGCGCTGACTGGGTTTGCTGATCTCTTTCACGCACGGGATTAGAGCTGAAAAGAACATTCCTGGTGCAATGGCCCTTCTCCCGGCTTGCCCCTTGATTCAAATTGCCCCCAACTTGAGTGGCGAAAGTGTCATCCATAGCCTTTGCAACAACTGCAATCACTTGCTGTATGTTCAGCCCTTCAGCTTTGAAAGCCTCAATAGCCCACTGAAGGTGTTCATGGGGACCAATGCCTGCCCCTACCTTGTTCTTTCCATTTGCCTCCTCTTTGCCAAAGGATTGGGTCGCTATATCAGAGTGGTGCCCAGTTATTGTCGACATGCCAACACCCGGATTTGAGATGGCTTCAGGTTGACCCTTTTCAATTGCCACTTGCCCCAAGATCAAGGAGCCTTTTGGGCTGAAACTTCTGGCTTGTGATGTGGTTGATAACAGAGCCAATATTCCGAAGGCTAGATCTGCCACAATTCTCTGAAGATCTTCAATGATTCTCATTAGCTCAGAAGTAGTGGGTTCATGGGTTTGAGATGATTGGGGTTCAGGTGCATTCATCATGCATAAGTCCATGCTTTTTGGAATGAACACATCAGGCTTGAGTAAATGGGCTGGGTGATGTATATACTGGGGTCATAAGTGGACGGCAGTATATGGATGAGGTTGAGATGTAGAGGTGATAGGTCAGTACTATCCTGAGGTCCTTTTGGTGGAGCTAATGTCTTTTCGTCAATAAGATCCTGAATCTTATGACGGAGGCGGATGCAACGGTTCGTATCATAACCATGCTATTGATGATAGGCATAGTATTTAGCTGGGTCATATCTTGGTGGAAGAGGATTTGGAAGGGGTTCGGGTTCTAGGAGTTCTAGGTGCCCTTCTTCTCGCAGCTTTTTCAAAGCTTGAGAGAGACTCATGTAAAGAGGATGGAATTTTCGGGCTTGGGGCCGAGTTGAAGTGGCGGGTTTTTGGCCATTGAGGGAAGTGGTGATAGAGTCTACTTCTGAGCATTTCACAACCGCGCTACCATCAGTAGTAGCATTGGAACTACGAGCAACATTCTTTGTCAAAGGCTCATTATCTTCCACAAAGATTCCTTGTCTGATGGAATCTTCGATTTGAACCCCCATTTCATGAAGGGCTGGAAAGGTAAACAGAGGTAGAACGACCATCTTTTGCAACAACTTGCCATGTAGATTTTGAACAATCATCCTGATCTAATCTTTGTCGGAAGGCCTTGTAGTCATCTTTGAGGCCTTTCCTCTCCATCTCGTCACGAACTCTGAGAAACCCTCCTTTGGCTCTTGGCGGGTGACTTCGAGATCACGAGTTGTGACCTCGATCTGTGTGTTATAGGAGTATTGAGCAATAAAGGCCTCAGCCAGCTCTTCCCAGTTCTGTTTCACAGAGTCCTCCAATTTCGCATACCAGATTGCGGCTATCCCAGACATGGTTCGACCAAAGAGAGACAACTTCTAGGCTGTGGTCAAACCCATTGGCCTCAAGATATCAGAAAATAGGTGGAGGTGCACCATTGGGTCTCTAGAGCCATCGAAGCAGTCGATACGCGACATTTTAAATCGCTCCGGTAAGGTAATTGTAGATTCAGTATACCTGTCCTCTAAATCGGGGATGGAATTCACTCCTTGTGCTCGTTTGAATAACTTCTCCAGTTTATTGATCTTAAGTGCAGTTGGGTCGACCTCACATTCAAAAGGAGCTTCGTTTTGATGGACAGGAGCTTTAGAGGCCTGTGCTGGGATTGGCTCCACCAGATTGCCCTGAGTCTTTTGGACATTAGCAGTATGGGCAGTGGCTCCGGGTGTCGGGTTACCCATGGGAGGTACATGAGATGTAGAAGCTGCAGCCTGCTGTGGCTGTTGTTGTTGTAGCCAGGCTATCACTTCGGCCTGACGAGCCACGACTTCAGCTTGACGAGCCGTAACTTCAGCCTGACGAACTGCGTCCTGCTATAGTGCCTCGATTGTTTGTTGCAGGTACCGCATCTGTTCTTCCATACTGGCTGGGGGATACTGAGCCATGGGAATGGGTGCTTGATCTCGTGTTGACCTGAATGCAGACAACTGTTCTCAGACCAGACTAGACCCGGGTGAACTGAGGTGTGACTGCTGTAGAAACTATAATGGTGAATTCTGCCTGAACCTCCTTCGTCTTGTAACCGGTGGGGGTGAGGCAAACACAGGTTGTTTCTGAACCAATTCTGACCTGGCAAAGTCTATCGATACAAGTGCGGTGTACTCGGGGGATATTGGAGCCTTCTGAAGCTATGGTTCCAAGACTACCTTGCAAAAGAGAAAACAAACAGCATCTCAGCCTAATTTTACCAAAACAAATATGAGCACAGCTGAATGACTGCACTCTCTTCTGAATTCTACCCAAAATTCTGCCTGTAAATTGATGCCCTCAGGTAAAATTGATTCCCCCAAATACTGATGCCCGTAGGCCTAATACTCAGACTTGCAAACTGATATATGCATTCCTGTAGAGACACACTCTAAAAGCACATAGCAAGCAAGTGAGAGCCAAAAACACCCCTATGTTGGGGGTAGGGTTTCCCTGTCCTATCTTGTTAAGAGCTAGGATTTCACTACGCACGCAGCAGTTTCAAACAACCTACAATCGGGTAAACAACCTGTCCTAGTTTGGAATAGTTACTACAGATTCTGATATGCACTAGGTCGAATGGTCAAAAAGGGTGCCCCGGTAAAAATCGAGGTTTGTGTTCCTGTAACAAGCCCGCAGGGGACCTATGCTACAGTTCGGACTCCCTTTTTGTGTGTGTTGCGGTTCTAAATCTTGAACCAAAGAGTCCAACTCTGGCAAATCGTTTTGAAGAAAAAACAGATTTTGAAAAAGTAGTGCCAACATGGACTGCTTTGCCAGATTACAGAGTCGCCACCTAAATATTTTAAAATGGGAAATTTAGGAAACCCTGACTCGGTGCCGAAGGCCACATGTCCGTCATCACCAAAGTGGTCTTGGCTCGGGAGCTTGGGTACGATCGAAGGTCATTATGAGCACCCTTTTGCCGTCAAGACCGCCTCTACTAACTGTGATATCCGATTTTGAAAACATTACACACTCTTGTTCCAATTATTAGCCTAGAATTACTATGTTACGCCAAGACAAAGAACAAGTATAGACTAGATTGCCTAATTTGGAAATAAACATTGCATATCCGCTCGTTTTGAAAATGCTTGAATTTGCTACTCGCAAGTAGGCTAAAACACGGATTTCAATGAGTATTTCCAACTCAAGCAACCCAACCTCCACCCACAGGCATTCAAACAGTTTATCTCACATAAGCACTTAGCCGCATGGTACGCATACTGTCATGGCAATATTCACACGCATGTGGTATGCTAAAGCGTAAAATACTTACATCGTACTCCGCGCCAAAACAAGAAACTAGTTAGCAGACATGCATGTCCCTAGGTCATGTTAAGTGGCTAATGCAACACAGGGAAGGATGCAATTTAAAGTAGGCTCGGCTAACCCTAAAGATGGCATGTGAAATGCACTTTATTCGATGCACGTTTTCAATTTGGAATTAAAAATACAATGCAGTTTGTATGATGTACCGAGCCCAATGCATGTAAATAAATGCATGGATGCACGCATGCATAGCATAAGGTATGCTAAAATAAACGTGCCCTAATACTAACCATTAAAAGCAGGTAAGTAAAAGGGAAGAAAGAAGTGGGGGTTGGAAGACATGCACACACGCACGCACACTTATTACAGATTTGCCCTCGCTCGGAGGGACCAAAAAAATAATACAAATTAATTAACTCATAAGCTAATTAAATATTACAAATAGCCTAATTAATTAACAAATTAATTAATCTAAGAAAACGATAAATCGCCTCGGGCGGGCCCAATGCATGCACACTCAGTTCGCTCGGAATTGCACCTTTGCCATGCCTAGCTTGCCTCTGTTTTCCTGCTTTGCATCTCAAAAGCGCTAAAGTCTCGGGAGTGCCTCCTAGGACACCGAGGACATCATCGGTGAGGAAACACCACCGGTGAAGTATGTGGTCACCGCACAAAATATATCCACCGCCATTGATTGGTGGGTCGGCACTAAATCCGGCCGGCAATGAATTCTCGCAGAACACGCAACTCACAAAGAAATAGAGGGCAAACTTGCATGGCAATCAATTCAAGCAATGTATGCACCAAACACATTCCTTATCATGTTTGTGACTCAAGGAGCATGTGCCTCGATTCTCGGGCCACCAATCGCGCATTTCCATGCATGATGGCCAAAGAGTCAAGTGTGCATTTTAATATCAAATGTAATGCACACCAAACATACAAGGGACCCAACCTCAATCATGGTTGATCAAGAGACAAGGTAATGCACAACAATGCACATGCAACCTAAGCATGCAAGCTAACATACAAACATGCAATGCAACTACATGGCATACACAACGCTAACAACATAACATGCACAACGCATTGAAACATGGCATACACAATGCAACATGGACTTACACCAACACAAGTGGGCCTCTGCCACGCTCACATAGGAGGCCATCGGATAAAAGTGAAGTGCCTCAAAATGCGTGCACACGGGCACGCAAACCGAGGCAATGGCATACGGAATGCAATGATGCTAAAATGACATAAACAATACAATATGGGCTTACACTAACATGAGAGAGCCTCAGCCACACTCACATAAGAGGCCGAGAGATGAAAAATGAGATGCCTCGAAATGCATGCACACGGGCACGTAAACCGAGGCAATGGCATACGCGATGAAATGGCATGGAAATATGATATGCAAACATGCAAATGAATTTCAGCACTAAAATGTGGGGTAAAACAGTCCCGAAACATGGCCAAAGTGTACCCGATGCATGGAATGATCCCGAAACATGAATTTTGGCACCCGAAATGGCCTATAGCTACACCAAACATGCATAATTGATACATGACATGAAAAGGAAGAAGCAAGACAGCCCCATAACTCACATTTTTACAGTACAAAACATGGGCAAACAGCAATCACAAATGGGGCTAACATGGCATACAAAAATGGCTCCACAAGGGAGGCCATGAAGCAAGTGGTATATAAAAAGCCCAAATGGAAAAACACCCTTCTACAACACTGAAGAGGGACAAAAAATATGACTACTCACAGTAGATGACAGCCCCCAAATCAATATGAAAACATGCCCGAAATGCCATGCAAGATTGAAGCCAACAAAGGCTATAATATGAGGTATACAAAACATGCATCAAACAGAAAAAGACCTTTAATGAGATATTCCAAGAAGGTAAAAATATGGCCATTTTCAGTTCTGATGATGGCCTAAAAATAGAAGCAAGACAGGCCAACAAAGCATGCAAAAATGGGGGCCAAAGAGGGGTATAATGGTAAGCACAACATGGAGGCCCCCAACAGTGGTGGTCCCTTCTAAAATGTTGTAGAGGGACTCAAAATAAGCCTACTCACAGTTCATGAAACACTCCAAAACAATTTACATATAGGCCAAACAAATCATGCAAATTTACGATAAATAGGAGGGATTATGAAGTAAGTGCAAGATAGGGGTCCCAAAAAGGATTTATCCCTTCTTAAATGTTGAAGAAGGGCTCAAAATGAGCCTACTTTCAGTTTACATTATGCTCAAAAACAGATCACACATAGGCTAGAAATTGCATGCAAAAATGTGGCATATCAAGGAGTATTAAAGCAAGTGCACTATGGAGGGCTCAAACAGGGTTGAGCCCTTAAACAAACATGAAGAATGGCTCAAAATAGGGCTGCTTTCAGTTAGGTTTGGATCCCAAAACAGTAATCAAATAGGGTATAAAAATGTGACAAGAATGTGCTACAAAAGAGGGAAAATGATCTCACCCTTGAAGACTACCCTTTTGGTTGCTTCTTGGCTTGAGTTGCAGCACCTTTGGCCTCTGAAAAACTGCTCCAAGCTGATGTGATGGAGTAGTGGTGGTGGTGCTATGGATTGGTGAAGAAATGGCCAAGGATTTGAGAGGTTTAGAGTTGAGAGAGAGAGAAATCTAGAGTGAGAAGCTCCCAAAACTTTCTTTTTTTGTTCTAACCCTAAGCCATATGAGATATAAGGCCCTATATATGTCAAAATAAGATCTTTTGGTCGAAATATCCCAATTGAAAATAT
This sequence comes from Camellia lanceoleosa, assembly GCA_025200525.1. Taxonomy (NCBI): domain Eukaryota; kingdom Viridiplantae; phylum Streptophyta; class Magnoliopsida; order Ericales; family Theaceae; genus Camellia; species Camellia lanceoleosa. The sequence continues at coordinate 76,597,557 of CM045771.1, read as the reverse complement.
CTGCCACAGTGTATTGATAAATATCTATCAAAAATCTGAGTTCTGGACACTTTTGGCCGGCCGGCAATCTTTTGTGCCGGTCGGCTAAATAGAGTGCCGATCGGTGGCTAATGAGGTCACAAAGTGCCAGTGGAAATTCAAATTGAAGCCCCAGAAGTTAGCTTTCCAATGGCGCAAACCTTGCATTAAAATTCCTTCTGTAGAAAAAGTTATGCCAGTTTCCGTAAAGCTGTGCAGATTCGGTCCAACCGGACTTCAACCAACCATATCTCCTCCCCTCGGATTTGGACTTAGGAGATTCTTGAGTGAAAAATGAAGCCTCGGAAGTAAGGTTTCCAATGGTGGTGGCCCCATATTTTAATTCCTCTTGTACAAAGAGTTACGCCCGTTTCGGGGAAGCCGCGCAGACTTTTCTCCTTCAGATTCATCTTGACCCACTCCCAAACTAGTTTCCTCCCCTCTTCTCCTCTTTTCTTCAACTTCAAACCCCTAAGTAAGGTGTTTTGAAAGATTTTTCAAAGATTTCATCTCTCTTTCATTCATCTCCCCTTTGTCCTTGCTCGGTTTACCAAAAAGCGCAACATTTACCGAAATGCGTCGAACATCGTGGGAATTTTATTTCAAAAATATTTTGAAAGAGGGTTTTAAGGTATAAAACCATCAAAATAATTTTGGTCCACAATGGGGTATGAAGTTGAGATTTGCCTCTCTTTCTTAGAAAAGCAACTGTGCATTGCACACCTTTCTCCAACAAGTAAACCATCAAGAGTGCCCAAGTCTTAAGGGCGGTCAAAATGGGTGTCTATAGCCTCTGTAGCAGAGCTCGAACCGATCAACCTTATGGCACACTTCTCAAAGCAAGCCTCGCAAACCAAGCCAGAATAGCATACGACAAACACAGTGTCCTAGGCGCACCAATGCAAATGCAATGCAAAGAGACACATAAGTGTAATCAAAACAAGATATCATGAGTTCGAGTCAAGTTCTCTAACTCCCCAGCAGAGTCGCCTGAAACTGTAGACGCGCCCCGAGGGCCTCATGCTACAGTTCGGACTCAAATGTCACGGTTCTTAATCTGATCTCACAATGTGCGATGTGAGATTGATAAATCACTAAAGAGTCCAAATCTGGCAAATCGTTTTGGAAAACTTATTTTTGTAAAGAAGTGCCAAACATGGACTGCTTTGCTAGATACAGAGTCGCCACCTAAATGTTTTATTTTTAGGGGAATTTAGGAAACCCTGACTCGTTGCCTAAGGCCACGTGTCTGTCATCACCAAAGTTGCCTCGGCTCGGGAACTTGGGTACGATTGGGGAAGGTCATCTATGAGCACTCCCACTCACCCGATCAAGGATCGGCCTGTACTAAGCATAATATTTTGTTTTTGAAAACACATGTGTTCTTATTCCGGTTATTAGCTTAGAATTACTGTGTGATGTGCACAGCATACAAGTATAGACTAGATCGCCTAAGTTGGAACAAAACATCTCATGTTTGTTTGTTTGAAAATGGTTTGAAGGTGCTACTCGCAAGTAGGCTAAGACGTGAATTTGCCACCCTCAGGTGGGCTTAAGAAAACAAGATTTTGCCACTCTCAAGTGGGCTTAAAACTCGTATTTCAATGAATTGTTCCAATTCAGGTAATCTAACCTTCACCCACAAGCATTCAGGCAGTTATATTACATAAACAAATAGCCTCATAGCAAGCATGCTATCATGGCAACACTTACACTCATGCAAGGATGCTAAAGCATAAAAGCTTACCCAGTACTCCGAGCCGAAACAACAACTAGTTAGTAATCAATGCATGATCCTAGTTCATGTTTAAGATGGCTAATGCAACATATGCAAAATGCAATTAGAAGTAGGCTCGGCTATTCTAAAATGACATATGGATGCAACACTCGATACATGTATTCAAATAGGAATTAAATACAATGCAGTTAGTATGATGCGCCGAGCCCAGTGAATGCAATACAAATGAATGAATGCAAACATGTAAAGCATAAACATGCTAATTGAAACATGCCCTAAACTAACCATCAAAAGCAGGTAAGTAAAAGGGAGAAAGACGTGGGGTTGGAAGACATTCACACATGCATGCACACTTATTACAAAAATTGCCCTCTCGACGGAGGGTCTGAAAGAATAATACAAATTAACTAATTAACTAGCTAATTGATTATTACACAACACTTAACTAATTAAACAAATTAATTAAGCTACTAAAGCAGTAAAGAGGCCTCGGGAAGAGGGACAAATGCATGCATGCTCGGCTTTGCTCGGAAATCTATCGCCATGCTCATGCTGCCTCTGTTTACACTAGTCTACATCTTTGAAAACTGCACAAGTCTCACGGATGCTTCTGAACCACTCCCTGAGTGTTGTGGGAGGTCACCGGCCAAGAGATAGGCCCATCGGCCAAGGGATAGTGGTCATCCACCATATGTAAGGCTCTCGGCCATAAATTTGTAGCCGACCGGCCATCTCTTCCTGTAAAATGTTGTTTTGCTGTAGCAGAGGGCAAACAGAGCATGGCAATACATTTACAAGACAATGTATGCACTACCACTCTCCCTATCATGTCATGAACACAAGGGAGTATAGTCATCGACCCTCGGGCCATCAATCACGCATTTCAATGCATGATGGCCAAAGAAGCCAAGTGTGTAATTCAATATGGAATGAAATGCACAAAAACACATAAAGGGGCCCCAACCTCTATCATTCTTGATCAAGAGGCAAGAGATGCACACACAATGCAATGCGGCAAGCATGCAAACTGCTATACAATGCAACATGATTGACTCGAAACTAATGGCATGCCAACTCAATGCAATGCAACCTAAGCATGGAAGCAAAGCTAATGCAACATGAGTATGCCAACAACAATGTCAAGCAACCTAAACATGCAAAGACAAGCAATATTAAACCAATGTAATGCATGCATGATTAACTTAACAAAGCAACACAAGCATGCAAATATGAGGTCATATAACAAGCATGCAACAACATGCAAACCACATACTGAATGGACTTAAACTAAAAATGGACAGACCTCAGTCATGCCCAAATCAGTGGCCATTATGATGAAATGATGACATGAAATGCAAGGCAAGCATGCATGCCAATTGGCCTATCACCTAGGCATAAGGACACAACTCTCAAAACATGAGCAAGGAGTGACAAACATGAGAATATGGCAATGAAGTAAGCTCTGAAATCTCATATGAATCGATGCCAAATCAACCAAACAATGCAAGCATAGCATGTTAAGATGTTCAAGGCTTAAGGCTAGCCATAGAGCTTGTACTAAGGCCACATGAATCAAATCCCGAAGGGCCAAGGACAACCAAAACAGCCCTAGATCATGCCAAAATGAGTCTAAAACATGCATGGACTAAAGCTAAAACAAGCCAACATGAAGGGCATAAGACAAGATGCATGTAAGGCCAATAAGGAGGGTTACACTACACCTACCAAGACCAAGCATGGCATGACTTAACCAACAAAAATCAGAGTTATGGCATGTCAAACTAACACCAAAAATGGGCTAATACCAAGTCAACACATGCTAGAATAATAAGCTCACTCATTAGGCATGCAAGACTAGTAAAGAGGACTTACACTACAAGTGTAAGAAACAAATGAGGGATGCTCTAACCAAGTAAAAACAGAGCTATATCATGGAAAAAGTAGGACCAAATACACACTGAAATGGTGACCCAAAAGCCTAGGCAAGATGGCATACACATATGCTCATTCTTAAGGCATAAATAACCAACCCTTCAAAGCATTGAAAGAGTGACAAATGTGAGGGCAAGGAAATGAAACATGCTTTGAAATATCATTCCAAATGATGCTAAATCATGCAAATAGCCCAAGCAATGCATGCTAGTGGCTTGGAAACTCAAGGCTAGTGGGCTAAAATGCACTATGGCTATACAAAGCACGGTATGCATGACCAAAACAACATAAATCAGACCTTAAGCATGCTAAAATATGGCCAAAATCTTCTTGGAGTTAAGCCAAAATCACACTATAATGATGGTCTAAATCATGATCCATATTGGGCTAGTGTGCAAGTTTACACAACAAGTGTATAAACCATGCAAAGGGTGAGTCCACCAACCAAAAATAGACTTATGGCATGTCAAAATAACACCAAAAAAGTGCTGGAATGGAGCCAATGTGTGACGACCCAGAATTCTTCCCTCCGCTCGAGCGGAAGAGTTGACGCTCGAGCGGACTTTTGGAGTTTCCAGCAATTGTGCAGACGGCCTGAGATTCTGGGAGTTGTGATTCTCCGCTCGAGCGGGGGAGTTTACGCTCGAGCGGGTGGCTTTGTTGGTCTGCACGCTCGAGCGGAAGAGTTGACGCTCGAGGGGGCCTCCAGGTTGAGTTGTACTTATGAGGCACGTGGGCTCGTTTTTGATCCTTTATTAATGTATTTGGAATGTTCTTATCTTATTTTGGAGTATTGGTTGAGGTGGTAGTATGATGGTAAAGTAAGATTGGATCAAAGAATTTAATTTGGATAGTTATTTTTCGAACAGCTGCCACTCTTTTGCCCTTTTCTTTTCCACACTTTGAATTTGGATGTGAGGTTTGAACCATTGGAAAGCTTATTTCCGGGGCTTCAATTTAGACACAAGAACGACCTAAAACGGAGTTCGGATGGGAGAGTTATACATGTTCAAAGTTTTGAAATCTGTCTTTGAGGCGAGTCCGCTCGAGCGGAAATCAGTCCTCGAGCAGGGAATTACGGGACAGCAGCGTTAAAACTGGTTTTTGGGATCTTTTTCCATGTTTTCTTCAATCCACTTCTTTCCTCTTTGCCTTAGTCAAACCCTAACTCTCAAACCTTTGATTTCACCCATTTCTATCAACAATCCACCATGGTTTTGGCATGTAGGATGGAGAACTAAGGAGGATCAATGTTTTTACCCGATTAAAATTTGGATTGGTGAAAGTTTCTTCTCAAGCTCACCCTTTTGCTTGATTGTTGAGGTAAGGGTTGAAGACTCTTTAATATTTACATCCATAGATAGATTGGAGATGTCTTCATGGTATAATGGTGCAAGTTTTCATTTATGTTATGTATATGGAAGAAATTATGAGATTTTGGGAATTTTGGGGTTTGAACATTGGGGGTTTTATGGTTTGAAGATATTGGGAGTTAATTGATGGGTTTAAATAATGGTTTATGAGTCCTAGATGTGTAATTGATGGAAAAATAGTGTTGGGTTAATAAGTTTGATTATTCTTGAAATCTCATTATTTTCTTGAAACCCTAAGTTTCTTAAGGATGATAACCAAAGATTTAACCCAAATTGAATGTAGAATAATGAAATTGACGTATTGAATTATGTATATACAAGTTTAATTGGAATTTGGTGATACTTGGAAATTATGTTTAAATTCTTGAATGAACTTGTTAGAAGCTTTGTGAATCATGTCTTAGTGAGGAAGGAGATTGGGGAAGGGTTTATTGATGATGTAGATGATGTAAATTGAGCCTTAGCAATTTAATTTGAATTATGTGGGATTATGTTGGTTATGTTAAGTTACGTTAATAATGTCAATTGAATTGTGAGGATCATAATAAGTTGTGTTTGAATTATGTTGGAATTCATGTAATAATGTAAAGGAAAAATTAGGGAATTGATTTAGTAAGAATGGATGACATGAACTCAATTGTGGAGTGTTGAAATGAGATGTAATTTGGATAAAGAGAATTAATTAAGAACGAAATAAGTTTTGTGATCCGATTTCTTTGTGTATTACAATTGTATAGGGACAACGACAGTAAGGCACCAAATGACCAAACACCTGAGTAATAGTACCTCAACCATATGTTATTTACCGTTAGTCGTTATTGTTATTGACATTCTATCCTCCGTGAGTTAATGTGTTAACATGTGTGCGTTGGTTGAGAATTGATGGGAACGTTAAAGAGTGATCACACACGGTATGATCGAACTTAATCAGTATTTTGAGTTATGACTAATGACTATTGTCAATGTACCATCCTAAGAATTACCTATACTTCTGCATAAGAATTGCATACAACTATTAACACTATGAAGTTGATTTATGAATTGGTCTGATTTACCTACGGATTATGGGTAATGTTAAGATTCTGCAATTACGAAACAAGTATATCTGTGTACAAAGAACCACAAGGAAACATTGTATCATATGTTTTGTTTGCTATTGATAATTAATGTTACCATTCAGTTATCAGCAACGTTCTGTAAACTTAAGTTATATGTTTTCAGTATACCATGAAACGAAATGATTGATTCTTGAAAGGCTATGATATGTTGAAAATGAACGAACGAATATCCAGTTTCTAAAAAGTATTTGTGGCACCCTTAGTCCGGATGGCCCTCGCCTGGGTAATAATACTGCGTGGCCTATGGCCCTCGCCGGTAACAATCAACTTTGTGGTCTTTGGACCTACTTTGTGGTCTTCTGACCTACATTTGTGGTCTTGGACCTACTGTTGTGGTCTTTGGACCTACATTTGTGGTCTTCGGACCTACCGTTGTGGTCATTGGACCTACATTTGTGGTCTTCGGACCTACTGTTGTGGTCTTGGACCTACATTACGATGGCTAATGGGTGTACCACATATAATCTTATGCAAAATCTGAATATGGAAATGATTATGAAAATGATTACGAAAATGGTTTGAAATCTGAAATGCATAAGACTGCTTCGATAAGACTATGTTTGAGATATGAATATTTCGGTATGGAACAAAGTGTCAGACGAAGTGCTACACTTTGGTGGGAGCCACCTCTGGAATCCGTCGAGCCACCTCTTGAATCCATACATCTCATATTTCATAGCATGCTTATGCGTTACATCATTTCGTGATTTCATTATTTCGCTATTTCCGTTGTTTCGCATTATTCGTTATTCGGACCCATGGTCGCTTCAAGATCTGTAGGCCTATGGTCATTACGTATAACCGGGCTTAAAGCCATTCATATGAAATTGGACTATGGCTATTTTGGAAATAATCACGACATGTAGTTAATCATATGTACCTCTGATTACACGCTTGGTTATTCAGTTAAATATCACATTATTTATGTACTATTATTCACCGAAGTTCGCTCATTCTCGTATTTTGTCTGCATTTTACGTAGGTAGCCAATCGGGAGTTCATCCCAACCTTTAAAGCTTGTATTCTTCTTGTCAACCTTGAGGCGTCCAGCACCACAAGTCGCTCGCTTATAAAGTTTTTGAGTTTCAATTTATACATTAGATGTCTATTTTTGGGTTGATTGTAAATAATTCCTTCTTCATTATTATTTTTGTTATGTGCCTATTTGTGGGGTTGAGTCAAGGCATATGGATGTAAAATGTCTATAATATTTACTTAGTGTGATGTTGAGATCTGGCATGTTAGAAGTAGCTCAATGGATGTTCTTCTATGTATTTTATATTATTGAATGCTTCCGTCGGGCCCCGTATGATATGTATAATGTGTTTAGTGTCTCGATTTGAATGGGTCATGCCCAAACTTTTAGGCGGGTTTGGGGTGTGACAAGTGGTATCAGAGCACGAGTTGCCATCTCACACACGAATCCATTGAGCTTTAGGATGTCTAGAAAGATTTAGGCATCATGCATGATATGTTATCAGTACATGAAAAGACAAGAACGATGGCAACGTTAACTGCCTGTTATTAACTCTGATGGCTACAATTTATATCATTGTATGTCCTTTTCTTGCCTTTGTGTATTTTGTATAAATTTGGTGAAGAGTGCAAGACATGCAACGTGAATATTGTACTGCAGAGGCGTGGTAAGAATTTGAACTGACCGGTAAGTCAGCTTATATATAAATGGTTAGATACAATGTGTGTTATCTATTGATCATTATCTGTGGGGAAATGATGGTAATATAATTGTCTTTATTTACATTGCTTACATTTAAGTATTGGATATAGCTAAGATTAAAGGAATGTTATATGTCTGTTACCTTATGGCCTGTTATGACTCCCTTGCTGTAACAAGGATTAGATCAGTAATTCGGAGAAGCTACTGTATTGGAATATTTTGATAAGATGTGCTTTATGTAATAATTGAAGTTGTGTTAAGTATGACTGGCCATAAGAAGGAATTCTGCATATAATGATTCTTTTAAAATTGTGAATTTGTTTTGGTTGACGATTTCAAGAGGCGAAAGGCTATTCGTCAGAAGGTCGTTTCCGACCGAAAAGGTCGCTCGATTATTCGGCCATTAGGCCATTCTGAAAATAAACTAATACCAAACTCACTATTGGATCTCATGTTTCTGTGAATACACTGTTGTGCATTGTGAGCTATGTTTGGGAAATTGATTAGTGACCTTGAGACAGTATGTAAGTAATATAATTTTGTGAACTAAGGAATTACCAACGACCTCTGATAGGGAATCAGACTTTGTACTCAGATTCGACCTCATGTCTGTGATTGAAATCAAATCCGTGTCAGTAACTGCTCAGATATGGATAATCTGCAACTTGTACTTGGGACTTTTTCTAAATAATAGTCGAATGACATGAAGAGTCCGCCTATAATATGTGTTTATCTATATGACACTTGTAAAACAATAAATGATTCGCCTCTGTATTAAGAATTTGAATCTTACCTCATGTATTAAGAATTTGAGATTGAGAAATCTTTTCCGTAATATAAGTCTGTGTGCATCTAGTGACTTATTTTGTAACATTCTGGGCCGCGGGCCATTCGGTATTTCCGGGCCTAAGGCCGTTCTGAAAATACAATAGTATTGGAATAACTTTTTGAGTTCTGCAGTTACATGTGTATTTATATTTCTGGGCCTATGGCCGTTTTATATCTGTGGAGTTATGGCTGCTCTATACATGTTGGGTTTAAAGTCATTCTGCTAAGGAAACTGAATTCATGACTGTAATGGACATAATTACAGAATGAAATCAATCATATGCTTTTATAGTATTGTGCCTTGTGCTTCAATCAAAGTATATAACTATGCTATTCAATGTTTAAGGAAATTCATAGTTCGAGTTACGAAATGTTCGATATGATAAGTGTTCTGAAGTGACAAAATGTTACAATTTCGACAAGTTTATGATATGATAAGTTTCGGATAATTTTCCCAAGATGGCAAGTTTTACAAAGAAATATTTTGCTATGTACTGAATAAGTCCTTCAATTGCTAATTGATGAAAATTCTATGTTGAGCTTCAAACTATTCTCGCCTTATCTGCTTTGGAAAACTTGTATGATATGAGTATTACTTTACTGTAATTTGGAAAGCATGATCATTAAGGTTTGATCTGTGTTTGATTTTATTAATACTTTACTCTGAACATGTAATTCCTTGATATGGATTTGAGTGGTTATTTGGAGTTTGTTCGAAATCTGATTTGGCTTAATAAGTCTAATTCTAATAGGGAGCAAAGAGCCCCAAAGTCATCGGGTTAGAATCTGTTTGTGAACCTAAAGAGATTGACACAGCTTATGAGTCACATGTGATCGAATATTTGAGTAAACCCATGTCTGAATGTCTTTAAGTTGTTATAGCATTTGGAAGGTATCAAATATATGAGGATTGTGAATAATGAGATGAAGCTTTGGAGTTATTGGGAATGTTAACGGGAAATTTTAGAACTATTGGGGAAGTAATTGGAACTAAAGTTGAGCATTAGGGACTTGGGATTACAAATGGTTCCTTCGCTGAAATTCGATATATGTATATTGATCAAGTATTTGTGATTCCTCTCTATATCAAGTGGGGATTTTCGTTATGTTTGAACTGTCTTCCATTTGGTTTTCTTCAATTTCGAGGACGAAATTCTTTTAAGGAGGAAGGGTGTGACGACCCGAATTCTTCCCTCCGCCGAGCGAAGAGTTGACGCCGAGCGGACTTTGGAGTTTCAGAATTGTGCAGACGGCCCGAGATTCTGGAGTTGTGATTCTCCGCCGAGCGGGAGTTTACGCCGAGCGGATGGTTTTGTTGGTCTGCACGCTCGAGGGGAAGAGTTGACGCTCGAGCGGGCCTCCAGCTTGAGTTGTACTTATGAGGCACGTGGGCTCGTTTTGATCCTTTATTAATGTATTTGGAATGTTCTTATCTTATTTTGGAGTATTGGTTGAGGTGGTAGTATGATGGTAAAGTAAGATTGGATCAAAGAATTTAATTTGGATAGTTATTTTTCGAACAGCTGCCACTCTTTTGCCCTTTTCCTTTTCCACACTTTGAATTTGGATGTGAGGTTTGAACCATTGGAAAGCTTATTTCCGGGGCTTCAATTTGGACACAAGAACGACCTAAAACGGAGTTCGGATGGGAGAGTTATACATGTTCAAAGTTTTGAAATCTGTCTTGAGGCAGTCCGCTCGAGCGGGAATCAGTCCGCTCGAGCGGGAATTACGGGACAGCAGCGTTAAAAACTGGTTTTTGGGATCTTTTTCCATGTTTTCTTCAATCCACTTCTTTCCTCTTTGCCTTAGTCCGAAACCCTAACTCTCAAACCTTTGATTTCACCCATTTCTATCAACAATCCACCATGGTTTTGGCATGTAGGATGGAGAACTAAGGAGGATCAATGTTTTTACCCGATTAAAATTTGGATTGGTGAAAGTTTCTTCTCAAGCTCACCCCTTTTGCTTGATTGTTGAGGTAAGGGTTGAAGACTCTTTAATATTTACATCCATAGATAGATTGGAGATGTCTTCATGGTATAATGGTGCAAGTTTTCATTTATGTTATGTATATGGAAGAAATTATGAGATTTTGGGAATTTTGGGGTTTGAACATTGGGGTTTTATGGTTTGAAGATATTGGGAGTTAATTGATGGGTTTAAATAATGGTTTATGAGTCCTAGATGTGTAATTGATGGAAAAATAGTGTTGGGTTAATAAGTTTGATTATTCTTGAAATCTCATTATTTTCTTGAAACCCTAAGTTTCTTAAGGATGATAACCAAAGATTTAACCCAAATTGAATGTAGAATAATGAAATTGACGTATTGAATTATGTATATACAAGTTTAATTGGAATTTGGTGATACTTGGAAATTATGTTTAAATTCTTGAATGAACTTGTTAGAAGCTTTGTGAATCATGTCTTAGTGAGGAAGGAGATTGGCGAAGGGTTTATTGATGATGTAGATGATGTAAATTGAGCCTTAGCAATTTAATTTGAATTATGTGGGATTGCGTTGGTTATGTTAAGTTACGTTAATAATGCTGAATTGAATTGTGAGGGATCATAATAAGTTGTGTTTGAATTATGTTGGAATTCATGTAATAATGTAAAGGAAAAATTAGGAAATTGATTTAGTAAGAATCTGGATGACATGAACTCAATTGTGGAGTGTTGAAATGAGATGTAATTTGGATAAAGAGAATTAATTAAGAACGAAATAAGTTTTGTGATCCGATTTCTTTGTGTATTACAATTGTATAGGGACAACGACAGGGGCAGACCAAACAGCCAAACACTGTGAGTAATAGTACCTCAACCATATGTTATTTACCGTTAGTCGTTATTGTTATTGACATTCTATCCTCCGTGAGTTAATGTGTTAACATGTGTGCGTTGGTTGAGAATTGATGGGAACGTTAAAAGAGTGATCACACCGTATGATCCTCGAACTTAATCAGATTTTGAGTTATGACTAATGACTATTGTCAATGTACCATCCTAAGAATTACCTATACTTCAGCATAAGAATTGCATACAACTATTAACACTATGAAGTTGATTTATGAATTGGTCTGATTTACCTACGTATTATGTGTAATGTTAAGATTCTCGCAATTACTAAACAAGTATATCTGTACAAAGAACCACAAGGAAACATTGTATCATATGTTTTGTTTGCTATTGATAATTAATGTTACCATTCATTATCGAACGCTCAGAACTTAAGTTATATGTTTTCGATACCATGAAACGAAATGATTGATTCTTGAAAGGCTATGATATGTTGAAAATGAACGAACGAATATCCGCTTTCTAAAAAGTATTTGTGGCACCCTTAGTCCGATGGCCTCGCCTGGTAATAATACCGTGGCCTATGGCCCTCGGGTAACAATACCGTGGTCAATTGGTATCAACTTTGTGGTCTTTGGACCACTGCTGTGGTCTTGACCCACCGCAGGTCTTCTTGACCCACCATAGGTCTTTGGACCCACTGCAGGTCTTCGACCCACCTGTGGTCATTGGACCACTACAGGTGGTCTTGACTCACTGCTGTGGTCTTCTGACCTACCTGCTCGATGGCTAATGGGTGTACCACATATAATCTTATGCAAAATCAATATGGAAATGATTATGAAAATGATTACGAAAATGGTTTGAAATGAAATGCATAAGACTCGCTTCGATAAGACTATGTTTCAGATATGAATATTTCGGTATGGAACAAAGTGTCAGACGGAACGGCGTTACACTTTGGTGGGAGCCACCTCGAACTGTGACGAGCCACCTCTTGAATCCATACATCCGTTATTTCGTAGCATGCTTATGCGTTCTCATTTCCGTGATTTCGCTATTTCGCTATTTCCGCTTGTTTCGTTATTATCAAGTATTCTCGACCCATGGTCGTTTCAGATCTCAGAGGCCTATGGTCGTTTCAGATAAACCGGGCTTAAAGCCATTCTCATATGAAATTGGACTATGGCTATTTTGGAAATAATCACGACATGTAGTTAATCATATGTACCTACAGCTACACGCTTTGGTTATTCAAAGTTAAATATCACATTATTTATGTACTATTATTCACCGAGTTCGCTTCATTCTCAGATTTTGTCCGTCTGCTTCAGAGGTAGCCAATCGAGTTCAGTCCCAACCTTTAAAGCTTGTATTCTTCTTGTCAACCTTGAGGCGCCTGTGCACCACCAAGTCGTTCGTTTATAAAGTTTTGCCGAGTTTCAATTTATACATTAGATGTCTATTTTTGGGTTGATTGTAAATAATTCCTTCTTCATTATTATTTTTGTTATGTGCCTATTTGTGGGGTTGAGTCGAGGCATATGGATGTAAAATGTCTGTATAATATTTACTTAGTGTGATGTTGAGATCCTGGCATGTTAGAAGTAGCTCAATGGATGTTCTTCTATGTATTTTATATTATTGAATGCTTCCGTCCAGGCCCCGTATGATATGTATAACAGGTTTAGTGTCTGATTTCGAATGGGTCATGCCCAAACTTTTAGGGGCGGGTTTGGGGTGTGACACAATGCATGCTAGAATAATAAGCTACAACATCAAGCAAGTTAAGCTAGTAAGCATGATTTGCACTACGAGTACAAAATGCAAGCAAAAGGTGATCAAACCAGCCAAACTCAGAGTTATATTAGGTATTAGAAATCACAAAAATGAGCCTAAACAAGGCCATAAAGAAGTAAAAACACATGCTCATTTGGTTGGCCATCAACACTAGCAAGCAAGACAAGAGGAGAGGGGACCACCCTCTCCTATTTGGGCCCTCAAAACAATGATTTTACCACTGAAAATCCTCTAGATTTCAGTGGTTCTAAGGCCAAAAAGAAGTTGTTTGAAATGTTTGAAAGCCAGCTCACAAGGCCTTACAAGCCAAGGAGCAAAAGGGAGGACAACCCCCTAGCCAACCAAGGCACAAACCAAGACTTTTAGGACTGAAAAATAGAGGAAAAACAGAGGTTTTTATAGTTCAACACCATCCCCAAAACAGCCCCAAAGTAGTGTGAAAAGATGGCCAAGCAAATGAGCAAAACAAGCTTAAAGGGAGAGAGATCTTTCCCTTGAACCACAGCAGCAAAATGGCCCCTTTTCTGAGCCAAACAACCTTCAATCAGCCCAAAAATAGGTTCCAAGGGACCTCAAGCCAATGGTGATCAACTTTGATGAAGGATGCCATTGCAAAAGTGTAGGAAATTCTCACTTCTAAGCCTAAAATAAGAGGAAAAGGAGAGAGTTCTAGGGAGGGAGAGAGTTTTGCTCACAAAACTTCTAGAGAGAGAGGATTCTAGAGTGAGAAGCTCTCAAACTTCTAAGCCTTAAAGAAAATGTTCTAACCCATGAAAATGAGATATAAGCTTCATTATATAGCAATCCAAGAGCTTTTGGTCGAAATATCTTAATTGGAAATATCTGATGTATAACAAATTTGAGGATTAATCTTAATATCTGTCAATTCTGGGCTTTCTGGATACTTGTGGCCGACCGGCCATCTTTGGTGATGACCGGCCATCATTTGTGGCTGATAAGGTTCACTTTTGGCCGACATATAGCTGTTGAGGTCAAATTGTGGTCGATAGACTTCGATATAGGCCGATGGAAAAAATCAATGCTAGTCCCTGACTTGAACAAAGCCTAATTCCTTCATCTGAACTCCTTTTCAGGTCATTCTTGAGCCTAAACTATAGCCCCGGAAGTCTTATTTCCAAATTTGGCAGCCTCATGTCAAAATTACATGTGTGCTAAGAGATATCCCTCTTTTAGTGAAGGGTGCTTAGTTTCGGTCCAACCAGAATGATGCCCAACTTCAGCCAATCATATCTCCCCCATCCGGACTCGACCTTAGGAGATTCTTAAGTGCAAAATGAATCCCCGGAAGTCTTCTTTCCAATAGTGGTGGCCTCATAGCTGAACTCCAAGTGCATAGACAGATAGGCCTGATTTAGCGAGGATCGCTCGACTCTCTCTTAACGGTTCATGCCCATCTTCTTCCCCAACTTGGTTTCTTCCCTCTTCTCCCATTTTCTTCAACTCCAAACCCCTAAACAAGGTGTTTTGAAAGATTTTTTTAAAGATTTAATCCCTCTTTCATGCATTTCCACTTTGTCCTTGCGCGGTTTACCGAAAAGCGCAACATTTGACAAAATGCGAGCCTCGAAACATCGTAGAAACTTTATTTCAAAAAACATTTTGAAAGAGAGGGTTTTAAGATCTAAAATATTTTTGGTCCAAAGTGGGGTGTGAGGTTTGGATTTGACTCTTCTTGCCTGAGAAATCGAACTTTTGCATATCATAGCCTGCATCACTAAGTAAGCCATCAATAATGCCCAAGTCTTAAGGCCAGTCAAAAATGGGGTGTCTACAGCTCAGTGAAACGGCCGGAGCTTTTAGGAAATCCATGGACATTCTCAGAGTTGAGAATCAAGTCCAGGCCCATGTACCTGAGACAAGGTCGTGATTTTTGAAGAGGGAGTTCTTTTTGGTCTAATTCGAATGAGTTTTTGCGGGATTCAAATGAGCCACTGAAGGCAGATGAGTGGTTAGAGTAGATGGTAAAGAGATTCAAGATGTTTGGCATTGAGGACGATGGGCTGAGAATGACCTTAGTATCCTTCCAGCTGAAAAGAGATGTGGGTCAATGGTAGAAGTACGTGCATAGACACATTGAGGTGACTTGGGAGGCCTTTGTCAATGCTTTCTAGGACAAATTGCTAAGGAGAAGTTGAGAGAGCAGTTTCTGAAGCTTAAGTAGCTTAACACATCGGTGGCTGAGTTTGAGGCTTCCTTTACCAATTTATCAAGGTTTGCACCTAAGCTTGTAGCAATGGAGGAACGTTGTTGTTTGGAGTTTAAGAACAGGTTAAGGACTGGACTCCTTTTCAAGATGGCCACGTCCATGATTAAGGATTACGATTGTCTTGTAGAGGCGGCGGTTCACTTAGAGACCGTAATTTAGACTGAGAATGAGAGGATGAGGGGCTCCAG
Organism: Camellia lanceoleosa; assembly: GCA_025200525.1. Taxonomy (NCBI): domain Eukaryota; kingdom Viridiplantae; phylum Streptophyta; class Magnoliopsida; order Ericales; family Theaceae; genus Camellia; species Camellia lanceoleosa. The sequence continues at coordinate 76,581,856 of CM045771.1, read as the reverse complement.
ATAGAGGAGTCATGGGGTTCAGGGGGAGACTCGAGAGAGCAAGAGGTAGAGGGGTTCCACCCCACAATAGTCCCAAGGACCATAGTCTAAGTCCACTTTCCCAGTACCAAGTTTGGGTTCTAGAAGAGGTGGTCAGAAAGGAATCACTTACTTTAAGTGTGGTCAACTAGGCCACAAGTTTGTAGTTTTCCCACAGAGGGGTGGAGGGCAATAATATGCACTGTCTTCAGCTCGTTCTCAGAGCCAGAGTTAGGAAAGAGGGTAGCCACCTACCTGTTATCAATATGGGCAGTTGGGGCACTTGAGGAGGTTTTTCCCTCAGACAAGTAGTACATATGGTGTGTCTAGTTCGAGGTAGACACAGAGCCATCAACCTACACTGTTAGTTTATGCCTCAAGGGCCAATCAATGAGCCTCTTTAGCTCAATCCGTGTATCAGACTTATGCTCCAAGGGGTGAACAGGTGAAGCAGAGACCTATGGGGTGTGTGTATGTTGTTATTATGCTAGATTTGTTGCCAGCACCTTCGGTAGTGAGAGATAACTTCTTGTTGTGTAATTCTATTGCCAATTTGTTGATTGATACTGGTGCATCGCATTCTTTCATTTCGCTCAGATTCGTGATCAAAGATTAGCATTGGGGCTAGAAGTGGCTCAGTTAGCATTAACACTCAGGGTAGAGTCACCTGTTGGTGGTAAGGTTATATTGGCCTAGGGGTGTCGGGGATTTGAAATAGAGGTTGGCAGTCGCCGACTTCCTTTTGCTTTTGTGTTGATTCCTATTGGGCCATTATAGACTGTTGCCATCAGAAAGTTACGGTGTGCACCTCGAGTGGTGATTGTTTCTTTTTCTTAGGGGACCAAGTTGATAAAGCCTTGTTTCCAGTGTGTGATCTGCGTGGTCGGGGTGAGCTTAGTCTTCTTCTTGCTATATTCTTGGGTGTTGAGGGTGATGTGGTCTGAGTAGAGTTGCCAAGGATAGTTTGTGAATACCTGAACGTCTTTCCTGAGGATCTCACTAGTTTGTCACCTCATCGTGAGATTGAGTTCTTTATTGATTTAGTACTTGTTAAGACACCGATTTCCATGACACAGTATAGATTTGCACCCACTGAGTTGAGTGAGTTGAAGATTCAACTCTAAGAATTACTAGATAAGGGCTTTATTTGCCCAAGTACTTTGCCTTGGGGAGCACCGGCTCTCTTTGCCAAGAAGAAGGATGGCAGATTGCAACTTTGTATTGATTACTAAAAGTTGAGCCGGGTAACTGTTAAGAACAAGTACCCATTGTCTCTTATAGATGACTTGTTTGATGAGTTGAAGGGGTTTTGTTGCTTTTCTACGATAGACTTGATATTGGGTTATCACCAATTGAGAGTAAAGGAGAAGAATATCTAGAAGACGGCATTCAATATGCAGCATGACCATTATGAGTTTCTAGTGATGCCTTTTGGGTTAACCAATGCACTGGCCTTGTTTATGGATTTGATGAATTGGATCGTTCGTGAGTTTCTAGACAGTTTTGTAGTTGTCATTGTTGATGACATTTTGATTTACTCACCCTCTGAGGAGGAACACGAGGAACACTTGCGGATTGCACTAGAATTACTTAGAGCCCACAAATTGTATGCTAAGTTTTGGAAGTGTGAGTTCTAGTTAAAGGAGGTGAAATTCTTACACCATGTGGTATCCAGGAAAAGGGTCACTATACATTCCTCTAAGATAGAGGGAGTGCAAGATTGGAAACAACTTAAGAATGCCTTTGAGATCCAGAGTTTCTTGGGGTTAGTCGGGTATTACCGTCATTTTGTCAAAGATTTCTCTAGATTGGCCTGACTTTTAACTAGACTGACGAGGAAGGGAAGTAAGTTTGTATGGAGTGAGACTTGTAAGAAATCATTTCAAGAACTTAATGTTAGAATTACCACTACTCCAGTGTTGATTATTCCAGAGAGGGGTCTGGGCTATTTAGTGTATTGTGATGCAAGAGGGAAATGTAGTAATTTACGGCTCACGACAGTTGAAAACACATGAGAGAAACTATCCTACTCAACATTGATTTTTGCCTTGAAAATCTGAAGACATTATCTTCATGGCGAGAGATTTAAGGTCTTTTCCGATCGCAAGAGTTTTAAGTATCTGTTTTATAGAAATATTTGAATATGAGGCAGAGAAGGTGGATGGAGTTTATGGAGAATTACAACTTTGAGTTGCATTATCATTCAGGAAAGGCCAATGTAGTGGCCGATGTCTTGAGTAGGAAATCCATTAGTAGTGTAAGTTGCATCTTGGCGAGTCTGTTGAGTCGGCAGCTTTGTTTACTATAGTTTCACAACCTACACTTATGAGTCAAGTTATGGAAGCATAGTAGGGTGATCATGAGGTAGAATTCATCCGGGAGAAGATATCTAGAGGGAAGGTAGAGAAGGGCTTGAACGTGTATTCTAACTCTAGTGTTAGATATCTTGACCATCTTTTTCGTGCCGGAGTCTTGTATAGAGGAGATACTCCAAGAGTTTCACCATTTGCGCCTTGCGGTACACCTGGGAGGCGCAAAGATGTATCACAACCTTAGTCACCAGTTCTAGTGAAGGGGGATAAAGAGAGACATAGCCCTATTTGTTTCAAGGTGCCTTACTTATCAAAAAATGAAGGCCAAGAATTAGAGGCCAGGAGTGGAAGTGGGAGCATGTCACGATGGATTTTGTTGTGGGACTTTTGAGGACTTAATGCGGGTAATGATGTCGTGTGGGTGATAGTTGATCAGTTAACCAAGTTAGCACACTTTGTACCTATGCGCACGAATGACTCGGTAGATTAACTTGCCGACCTTTATGTTAGGGATATAGTGTAACATCACGGGGTCCCTATATCTATTGTTTTGGATAGAGATCCGTGTTTCACGGCTCGATTGTAGCAGAACCTTCAGAATGCTTTCAGTTCTAGATTGACATTTAGCACCGCTTATCATCCTCAAACTGATGGGCAATTAGAGTGTACCATTCAGATCCTAGAAGATATGCTTTAGGGTTGTGTTCTTGACTTTAAGGGGTTATAGGAGAGGCACTTGCCTTTAGTGGAGTTTGCCTACAACAATAGCTTCTAGGCGAGTATTGGTATGGCACCGTTTGAGGCCTTGTATGGTCGACCGGGTAGATCTCCTATGTTTTGGGCCAAGGTGGGTGACGCATCTATGTTAGGTCTTGAGTTTATTCGGGAAATGACGGAGAATGTTGCACTTATTCGTAAGAGGTTGGTTTCGACTTAGAGTCATCAGAAGAGCTATGCCGACCGTAGGAGGAGACTTTTATCATTTGAGGGAGGAGATCACATCTTCTTGAAAATATTACCTAGACGGGGTTTGATGAGGTTTGGGAAGAGTGGGAAGTAGTCTCCTAGATTTATTGGGCCTTTTAAGATCTTAAAATGCATTAGGAAGGTAACTTATCGCTTGGCCTTACCGCCACAGCTTTCAGGGGTTCATGACGTGTTTCATATCTATATGCTCTGGAAGTATGAGTTGGATTCGTCACATGTGTTGGATTAGACCAAGTTAAAGGTAGATGAGGATGCCTTATATAAAGAAAGACTGGATAGAGTTATAGATACTCGAGACATGTCTTGCGAGGCAAGACAATTCCGTTGGTAAAGGTGTTGTGGAGACACCATGGTATTGAGGAGATGACTTAGGAATGTGAGACAAAATTCCGCGAGAAATATCCAGACCTTTTTGTTAATGTTTGAAACTTGTAATGGAAATCTTGTCATATTGATTAAATGTAAAACATTGCATATGTTTTGGAAAAAATGAATTGTAGTCATGGTTATGAGTTGTTGTAATTGATTTAAATACAATGGTTATTGTCTTGATTTCATAATTTTGGGGACAAAATTCCTTAAAGGGGAAGGTTATAGCGATTCAGGTTTAAACCCGACCTATTCATTGTTTTGGATCTGGGATTTCTTGTCTTATTGGTTATTCATTTCTTCTTCCATCTTATTCCTTGTTGGGATTGGTTAACAGAATGTCTTGGTGATGTTTGAAACAGGTTGGGAGTTGGTTTTTCAAAACTGTTGTTGCCCAGATTTTGGCTTATTTGCTCGAGCAAACTTTGATAACTTCCAGTACTTTTGCAGGTTTGCAAAACTACTGGGAGTATGGCATTCTTCGCTTGAGTGGTGTTTCTTGCGCTCGAGTGGTCCTTCTTATGCTCGAGTAGTCTTTTGGAACTCTTAGTACTTTTGCAGGCCTACAAAAGTATTGGAAAGGTGGTGTTCTTCGCTCAAGCGGTACTTTGTTTGCTCGAGTGGTCTCTCTTTTTGTGTTTGGTCACTCGAGCGGTGTTTTGGTCGCTGGAGCGGTCTGCCCATCTATCAGTTTGTAAAAGTCACTTTTTGAGTCACTTTTTCATATATCTCTCTCTTTAAACATTTCAAAACCCAAAATATAGACTCTCTCTCTCTCTCTCTCTCTAAAACTGATATTCAACTTCCAAATACACTAAATCTATTGATCTCTACACCCTAGTCCCTTTGATAAAAAGGTAGAGGTGTAACACCCCGAAATAATTATAATGATCCAACCCAAGACAACTAATACGAGGTAACATAAATGAAACGATAAGCTTCAATTAATTAGAGTTAATAAACAAAAGGTGATACATGCGATATATATTCATAAATAGCTTATCTTGAATCTACAACATGTGTTATAGGTAGTAAAAAGGAACAAAGGCTAAACAGATATTCATATGTCCTAAAGCTTACATCTTTCCAAGTCACTGCTTGGCAACAACAAAATGAGTCTAGCTCAACATAATGAAAGCCCCTGGCTATACAAGATAAATACAACAAAAGAGAAGCTCTTACTCCAAATCCCTGCAAGCTACTGTCTTGGCGAAGGCATATCACCAACACTTGAAAATGATTTTTCCCAAATAGGGTGAGCCAAAACTCAATAGAAATAGTCTAACACAATGTATGAATCTTAACACAGATATAAGTATGATATGCATATCCAATGCCCATGGTAAAATCATATATAACCTTTTCACAAAACCATGCCAAGGCAAGCTTTATATCTCAATTCATCAGCCATTCGCCATTTTATTTAATTAACCAAACTGAGGGTACAACTCAATGGGTCTCTAACCAACACAACCATTATATAGACACTTTCATTTGCCATTTTATGGATATTTCGTCTATAGGAATCGGCACCCATGTATACGTGCGGTTTTCGAGACTTTCACCTTAGACATACTGGCCAACTTAATTCAATGGAGTCCATCCTCTTTCTTCTCTCAAACATGGAGTACATCCTCTTTTTTCTCCCAAACATCATACATTTACAATGTATCAAAGACAATCATGTTCAATGACAACGAAAAAAAGATTAGTTTCAACTCATCTAATCCTCATGCAATTTCTACAACAAATATAGCTATCCTCCACCGATAGCCAAAAACAGATATTTCTAATTCAAAACAGATAAATTATCCAAATTTCCATAGGTGAGTGGTAATACATATCCAACTCTATCATTTATATAAACATCCATCCACCTTCATATTCCCAATACTAATTTCATTTATTTATACAAAATAACTATTTGAGAGATTTTAGGGAAAACTTTCATTTTCTTCTAAAATCCATCCCGGGTATCAAAATCATCAAATCTATCACAACACAACCTCACATCTACTCCCATAACCATTTTTAATAAACCCCTCTTTTGATTTTAAACCAAAATCCTAGGCTTGTTCAAAATCATCCCAAATTCCAATATTCTTTACACATCAACAAATAACTAAATTAAAACTCAGAGAAGAGTGTAGAAAGTCCTTACTGTAGACACCCCATTTTTGACCGTCCTCAAGACTTGGACGTCATTGTTTGAACACTCGATGATCATCCATGTTCGTGTTCATTTTGAGTCCCTGAAGGTCTCGGTTGAGCACCTTGCCTTAGAGCCACTCAACTTGCCTATTTTGTGCTTGGTCATGTACCAAGAGCTTGCTTCTTTGCTCCTGGGGGAAGAGGGTGACCTGTCGGCTAGCCCTATGACCCATCGGCCAAGGTTAGTCCCCATCGGCCATCAGTGGTGGCCGGTCGGCTAAACTGATGGCCGGTCGGCCTCATAAATGGCCAGTTGGCCACAAATGATGGTTGGCGGCTATTTTTCTGCTTTTTTAGATATTTTGTGTGCCAGCTGTTGCACACTGAGTGTATCCTCCATACACGTGTATGGATGGATTTAAACAAGCTTCTAGCTTGTCTAGGAAGCTTTGGCTTGCATGTTCTATATAAGGAGAGGTCCCTCCCCCTTGTTTGAGGTTCAGAAAATTTTGGAGCTAGAATTCTCTCTCTCTTTCTCTCTCTATCTTTCTCTCTCTATATTGTGCCATATTGTGCGTGAAAGTGCTTTTTCTTCACATATTTGCATACAACCCCCTTAGCCAAACATCTTGACCTTGGAGTTGAGATTCCTTAAGACTTGTTTGGACCTTCTAAAGCTGGTTTTTGGCTCAGAAGTTGCCTTCTTGATGTTGTTCTTCAAGGGTGAATATCTCCATCTTTTAAGCTTATTTTTGTACACAATCTTGGCCATTTTTGCATGCTGATTTTGGTCTAGTTGTAAACTACAAAAACCTTTGTTTTTAAGTGTTTAAAATGATGGTTCGAGGCCTCTTTAAAGTTAGGGGTGGTCCACCCTCCTTTGTTGCTTATTTGCTAAGTGTTGAGCCATCCTTTAAAGCATTTCAAACAACCCTTTTTCGGCCCTTTAACCACTAAATTCCAGAGGAATTTCAGTGGTAGAAAACTTGTTTTGTGGCCCCAAAGAGGAAGGGGTGGTCCCCTCTCCTCTTGTCTTGTTTGCATGTGGTGATGGCCTACCAAATGAGCATGCATTTCTGCGTTTTTGAGGCTTGGTTCAAGCATGTTTTTGTGACTTTTTGGACTTGCTATAACTCTGTTTTAGACTGGTTTAGTCATTGGTTTCTTGTATCTTGCATGTGTAGTGCAATTTTGTTCACTAGCCTAATGTACTTGATGGTTTAGCCAATTAATGTAGCACGTGTATGCCCCATTCCAGCATGTTTTTTGCTCTGATTTAGCATGCTTTAGGAATGTTTTGAGTGGTCTTGGCCTTTTGAGGCTTGCTTTGTATAGCTATAGTAAAGTTGGCCTTTACTAGCTTTATGATTTAAGGCTTCTAACATACTTTGCTTGGGTTGTTTGCATGCCATAGCATCATTGAGCATGTGATTTTAGAGCATATGTCACTGCCACACTCTCACATTTTCCACTCCTTCAATGTGTTTAAGAGTTGTGTCTCATGCCCTGTTTGTGAGCTACCAAATGAGCACGTACTTCTTGCTTTTTGTGCCTCGATTTCAGCATGTTTAGATCATTATTTTGACATGATTAAGCTCTGTCTAGAGCTGGTTTGGCCATTTGAGCATTGTCTTGCATGCCTTTAGTGTAATACATTTCACTAGCTTTGATGCTTTTGACCCTTAACACGTTGTGCATGGTTTGTTTGCATGATTTTAAGTCATTTAGCATGTCATTTCAGTGCTGAAATATATGCCATTGCACTCCATGGTTTTACTCTTTCATTCGTTTTGACAGTAGCCTTCAACCCCTTGTTGGCTTAAGCATGGAATCAAGGCTCTCATGCCTAATGGTTTTAGCCTTCTCTTGAAGGTTTCTACTAACCAAAAGCATGAGGCTTCTTCCATGCTTAAGGTGCTTGTGGCTTAGGCTATCTTTCCCATTAGAGGACTTGCACATTGAACTTAACCGGTTAATGGACTAATTGGTAAGTTAAAATGAGTAAATAAGAAATGGACCAAGTAAAACATGCCAAGATAACATATGTGTATTGCATTGCATGTGTTTGGATCAGACGTTAATCCAAACACGAGGAATGAGGGACGTTTCATACTCAAAGTGATGAAATATGTCACATTCCTTGGTCGTCAACACCCTTGATCATGCATGATAGGGTGGAGGCATTTTGTGTATTGTTTGTGCATTCACTAAGCCTCTACAAACTTGGTTTTTTTGGGCCACCATGCATTGAGATGCTTGGTTAGTGGCTTGAGAGCCAAGTGCCACACTCCTTTGAGCTTGAGACATGATAGGGAGTGTGGAAGTACGTACATTTCTTTACAAATACACTGCCTGTAGACATCCCATTTTTGACCGTCCTCAAGACTTGGACGTGCTTGCAGGTACATCCAGTGACAAGTTTGATTGCTCGTCGAGTGTTCGACTTTCGCGACGAAATGCTCCAGGTTTGATCCTTCCAAACCCTATTTCTATTCTATATCATTTTTGGACCACGCTTTGGTCTCTCCATAGTGCTTGTTTTGGTGCACTGCCGGCCATGAGGTGCCACTGCTAGCTATCCACGTGTTCTTGCCGGCCATTGATGAGGCTCGGCCGGCCATCAATGAGACACTGCCGGCCACCATTATTTCAACAGATATATTTTAGATATTTTTGAGCCAGCTGTTTGTAGGATAAACCATCTGCTTGTATGTGGAGGGCTGGATTGCTTTGAAGGCTCCTTGTATCTCCTATATATGGAGGTCCCCTACATGCATACAAAGGGTTGAACATTTTTGACTAAGATATTTTCCTCCCTCTCTCTTTCTCTCTAGAATTCTCTCTCTCTATATTTTAGCCTTGAAAGTGTGTTTTCTCTTCACTTTTGCACTAGAACACCTAGTTAAACACCTTCACCTTAGGCTTGATGTTCTTGGAGACCTTGTTGGAGCTCTTTGGAGTGATTTTGGCTTGGTTTTGGCTCTGAAACTTGCTGTTTTTTTGCTGTGCTACAAGGGTAAGATCCTACCTCTTACAAGCTTTGTTCTAGTTCATAGCTTTGCCATCTTTGTATGCAACTTTGAAGTTGGTTTTTGTCTCAAAAAAGTTCTGTTTTTAAGGTCTTAACAAGGTGGTTTGAGCCTTGTGTGGTTAGGGGGTGGTTCTCCTCTTTTGCTCTTTGGCTTGTAAAGCCTCTAGAGCCACCTTTCTAGGCTTTTGTAATAACCTTTGTTTGGCCTTCTAACCACTAAAACTCAGAGGAATTTCAGTGGTAGAAAGTTTTTTTTGAGGCCTAAAATAGGAGGGGGTCATCCCCTCTCCTTGTGTCTTGTTTGCTTGTGTTGATGGCCTCATACTTGAGCATGTTTTTCTACCATCTCTTGACTTGATGTAAACATGTTTTTGTGACCTTCTTAACATGTTTTGGCTCTGTTTGTGGCTGGCTTGGCCACTTCTTGCATGCTTCTTACACTTGTAGTGTAAATCTTGCTTACTAGCTTAATGTGCTTGCTATTTTAGCCTATTATTCTAGCTTATTTTGGCTACACTCCAGCATATTTTTGCTCATATTTTAGCATGCTTGAACTCTGTTTTAAGTTGTCTTGATCATATGAGGCTTGCTTTGTATAGCTATAGTGTTGTTGGTCTTTACTAACTTTGAGTTTTAAGGCTTCTAGCATGCTTTGTTTATGGTGTTTGCATGATTTCGCATCATTTAGCATGTGATTTCAGAGCATATTTCTCTATCACACACTCACACACATCACCATTTCATTGTGTTTGAAAGTTGTGCCTAATGCCTTGTTTGTGAGCCAATGCATGAACATAATTTTTCTTGCTTTTCATTCTACCATCTTAGCACATTTTGGCCACTGTTTTGGCATTCATGAAGTCTGTTTAGGGTTGGTTTAGCCCATTGAGCATTGTATTGCATGGTCCTAGTGTTGTGTCCTTTACTAGTTTCAATGCTTAAGTCTCCAAACATGTTGTGCATGAGTTGTTTACATGTTAGAGTCTTGTTTTCATGCCATTCCAGCACTGAAATTCGGCCACCTCCCTCACTTCTTCACCTTTTGATTTGTTTTGAGGTTTGGTTAGTCTTGGAGTTGTGCTTAAGCCATGCGATTGAGGCCTATGCTTAAATGGCTTTAGCCCTCTTTTGAGGGTTTTTACTAGCCAAAGGCATGGCTTCTCTCATGTCTTAAGTCATCTTCTTGATTGACCTTCCTCTCATTAGAGGACTTTTCACATTGGACTAAACCTGTTAATGCATGGCCCAGTAATGTAAAATGTGTAAACAAGAATCGAATCAAGTATAACATGCCAAGATAAGCATGTTGTTTGCATTGCTGTAGACGGGCCCCGAGGGTCTCATGCTACAGTTTGGACTCAAATGTCACGGTTCTTAATCTGATCTTACAATGTGCAATGTGAGATTGATAAATCACCAAAGAGTCCAAATCCGGCAAATCGTTTTGGAAAACTGATTTTTAAGAAAGAAGTGCCAAACATGGACTGCTTTGCTAGATACAGAGTCGCTACCTAAATGTTTTAGTTTTAGGAGAATTTAGGAAACCCTGACTCGTTGCCTAAGGCCACGTGTCCATCATCACCAAAGTTGCCTCGGCTCGGGAACTTGGGTACGATTGGGGAAGGTCATCTATGAGTACCCCCACTCGCCCGATCAAAGATCGGCCACTACTAACATGATATTTTGTTTTTGAAGACACGTGCGTTCTTATTCCGGTTATTAGCTAGCATACTACGTGATGCGCACGACAAACAATTATAAACTAGATCGCCTAAGTTGGAACAAAACATCTCATGTTTGTTTGTTTGAAAAATGATTTGAAGGTGCTACTCACAAGTAAGCTAAAACGTGGATTTGCCACCCTCAGGTGGGCTTAGGAAAACATGATTTTGCCACTCTGCAAAGTGGGCTTAAAACTAGCATTTCGATGAATTGTTCCAATTCAAGTAATCTAACTTTCACCCACAGGCATTCAGGCAGTTATATCACATAAGCAAATAGCTTCATGGCAAGCATGCTATCATGGCAACACTCACACACATGCAAGATGCTAAAGCATAAAACTTACCTAACACTCCGAGTCAAGACAAAAACTAATTAGTAATCAATGCATGATCCTAGTTCATGTTAAGATGGCTAATGCAACACATGCAAAATGCAACTAGAAATAGGCTCGGGTATTCTAAGATGACATGTGAAATGCAACAATTGATACATGTACTCAACTTGGAATTGAAATACAATGCAGTTAGTATGATGCGCCGAGCCCGGTGAATGCAAAACAGATGAATGGATGCAAACATGTGAGCATAAGTATGCTTATCGAAACATGACCTAGAACTAACCATTGTAAGCGGTTAAGTAAAAGGGAGAAAGACGTGGGGTTGGAAGACATTCACACAGTCACGCACACTTATTACAAAGTTCGCCCTGTCGACGGAGGGTTTGAATAAATAATACAAACCAACTAAATAACTAACTATTCTAGCTAATTAATTATTACAAAACCCTTAACTAATTAAACAAATTAATTAAGTTACAAAACAGTTAAAGTGGCCTTGAGAAGAGGGACATATGCATGCTCGGTGGGCTTTGCTCGGAAATCCGTTGCCATGCCTTATGTTGCCTTTGTTTGCACTGTTTGCACCTCTGAAAACTGTGAAAATATCTGTGATGCTTCTGTACCACCTCATGGACACTTTGAGAGGTCATCGGCCAAGAGGGGTGGCCATCAGCCCTTGGAACATGGTCATCGACCAAATGTGAGGCTATCGGCCGATTGCTGTTAGCCGACCGGCACACTAGATAGCCGATCGGCCATTGCTTCCTGCAAATTCCTTCTTTTGCCGCAACAGAGCACAAACAGAGGCATGGCAATGTATTTGCAAGAAAATGTATATGCAACTACACCCCTTATCATGTCTGAGGCTCAAAGGTGTGTAGTGCTCAGCTCTCAAGCCATCAATCATGCATCTCGATGCATGATGGCCAAAGGGGCCGAGTTGCACAAGTCAATATAACATGAATGCACAAAAGACACAAAAATTCCTTAACCTCTATCATGCATGATCAAGAGGGTCGGCGACCGAGAATTGAGGCACGTTTCATCACTTCAAGTATGAAACGTCCCTTGTTTCTCGTGTTTGGCTTAACACCCTAACCGAACGCAATGCAATGCATGTATACCAAATACAATGTAATGTATGCAAGTAAGCAAAATGGCATACAACAAACATGCAACAATGTCATGCAATGCAACTAGATTGACTTAGTGACACCAATGGCACGTGAACAATGTGATACAACATGATTAGCTTATCAAAGCCAAAGGCATGCCAACTTGATGCAATGCAACCTAAGCATGCGAACAAAGCCAATGCAACACGAGCATGTAAACAACCATGTAAACAACAAGTATGCAAACAACATGTAATGCAAACAAGCATGCAAGATGGACTTAAACCGGATATAGACAGACCTCAGCCATGCCCAAAACAGTGGCCAAAATGTTGAAATGATGGCATGAAATGCAAGACAATGCATGCACATGCTTATGCCCACCAACTAAGCATAAAAGCATAACTCTCAAAAGTGCTCAAGGAGTGACAAATGTGAGAGTGTAGCAACACTATAAGCACTGAAATAAGGTATGAAATGATGACATATCATGCAAGCAACACAAGCATGGCATGCTAGGGTCCTTAAGCATTAAAGCTAATGAAGTACACATCACTAAGGCTATACCATGCAATGCTCAATGGACTAAACCAACCCTAAACAGTCCTCATGCATGCCAAAATAATAGTCAAAATGCTCTGAAATGCTAGCATTAAAAGCAATAAAATGCATGCTCATGCATTGGTCCATGAACTAGGCACAAAGGTGCAACTCTCAAGAGCACTTAAAGAGTGATAAACATGAGAGTATGACAAAGATATAAGCTCTGAAATATTATTTAAAATGATGCCAAGGCATGCAAACATCACAAGTATAGCATGGTAGAGGCCTCAAAACTCAAGACTAGTCAAGGCATTTGCACTATAGCTATACAATGCATGAAAGATATGGCCAATACGACCCAAACCAGTTCCTAGAGCATGCCAAAACAATGACAAAACATGCATGGAGCAAAGCCAAAACAAGCTAGCATGAAGGGTCAAAACATGGAGTATGTAAGGAGGGGATCAGACTTCCCACTAGAGGGGATAGAGTACCCTGCTGCATTCCCAGTCCGAGGCGTACAGCTTGCTCGGTATGCCACAGCATGGAGGACGAGAGAACTCCTGGCCTCCGCTCCCACTTTCAGTTACACTTTGTCTGATGAGTGCATAGATTGGCTCAATGAAGAGGCACATATTGGGCCCACTTTGGCGTCAGAAGCTTCGACCAGCTCTGGGAGGGGGCGCAGGAACACTTGACTTAGCTATGCCCCGGATTTATTGCTTTATTAGTACTTTCAAATTTTCTTTATGAATGTAACCAAAAACAACTTCAATTTGTATGCAAGAGCAGGAGAACTCTGTATTGAAATCAATAAAATTGAAGGTTGTGGGTACTGAAAATTTTCCGCTTTGGTCCAAAAATGGTCTAAGTTGTAAAAAGATTAATTTGAACAAAATCAACTTTTATTAAAATTTTTCAAAACCATTTTCGACATGGATCAGAATTGGACACGCCTGAGATCTGTCATTGAGATACACAACCCCGGATTCCAGCAACTGGAAAGTTGCCCCTAGTCTGAATAGCACTGCACCGGAGATCACAACCGAGGCTCTTGAATGTTGAATAGACAAAGATGACCGAGATGATCAAATGGACAAAGTTGATTGGGGAAACGTTTATGGTTGAACTTTAGGATGAAGTTGCCTACGTATCTCAAAGATGGGAATCAAGCCTTACGTAGTTCAGGCTCGGGTTCACTCGGGTATTTTCCCTCACCTTTTGCGCTCTAACTTTTGCCAAGGCTGCCCTTTGCGGGTTTTCAACCCTGCGAGCTCAGTTTTTGTAATTTCAAATTTTATGTGCTCTAACTTTTGCCTAGGTTGCCCTTTTGGGTTTTCGGCCTAGCGAGCCTCTCAAGGGTAATATTTCTTCAACTTGTCCATGTTGATCGGCTGTGAGAACTCTAGGCCATCTAGGTCCATCAGAACGATAGCTCCACTTGACCAAATAGACTTAATGATGTAAGAACCAGTCCAATTGGGTCTGAACTTGCCCCTAGGGTCATGGATGGGAGCTCGGTTGTCCTTCAGCACCAAATCTCCTTCTTTCAAATTCTTGGACTTAACTTTCTTGTTGAAAGCCCTGGCAATTCTGTGCTAATAACCTTGAACGTGGTACAGTGCTTTTAGTCTTCTTTCATCAAAGAGCATGAGTTCTTCAAATCTGCTCTGCTGCCTATCTGCCTCAGTTATCTGACATTCGGCCAATACTTGCAATGACGGAACCTCAATTTCGATAAGTAGAACGGCCTCCATCCCATAAACCAATGAATACGGAGTCGCTCCAGTAGAAGTTCTGATTGAAGTCTGGTAGCCCTACAGAACAAATGGCAACTTATCTGGCCAGTCCCAGTAGGATTCCACCATCTTTTGCAAAATGTGTTTGATATTCTTGTTGGTGGCCTCAACTGCTCCATTGGTTTGCGGCCGATAGGTGGATGACTTATGAAAAGCCACATTATATTTTTCCAACAAATCAATCACTTCCTTCTTGAATTGGGAATCGTTATCTGAAATAATCTCGTTTGGAACCCCGTAGCGACAGATGATGTTGTTCCGAATGAACTTTGCAACGTGCGAAGCCTTCAACACCGCATAAGATTGGGCCTCGACCCACTTTGTGAAATAATCTATTGCGACCAGGATGAACTCATGCCCATTAGACCCCTTCGGAGTGACGGCCCCGATCACATCGATTCCCCAAACTGAAAATGGCCATGGCGAAGTCATATTGTATAGCTTCGACGGCGGGATGTTCATGCGGTTTGCATGGATCTGACATTTGTGGCATCGCCGAACAAAGCCGATACAATCCTCCTCCATGGTGGACCAGTAGTAACTCTGTCTGAGGATCTTCCGAGCTAACATTACCCCGTTCATATGTGCTTCGCACTCTCCTCCATGGATGGCCTCCATTAAGCGATTCGATTCTTTGGCATCAACACACAACTTGTGCATTCCCAGATAACCTCTCTTATACAGTTTTCCCCTCGCAGATGACGAACTGATCAGCCATTCTTTTGATTGCCCTTTTATCCTTGGCATTTGCCCCTGGTGGGTATGCTTCTTTCTCCAAGAAGTTCCAGACATCGTGATACCAGGGGTTCTCATCTTGAACCTCTTCTATGGCAGCAATCGACTTGTAGGCTGGCATAAATTTCTGATCAATGACGATCGGACGCATCCGGACTCCAAAAGGGATGCCTATCATGGAAGATAGAGTTGCTAGTGAATCTGCGAACCTGTTGTTCTCTCTTAACAGATGAGCAAAGTTTAGTTTCTCAAACCGAGGGATTAACAAGTCCATGGTCTGGTGATACATTATCATCTTTTCTTCTTTGACTTTCCAATCTCCTTTCGCTTGAGATACAACAAGGTTCGAGTCCCCAATGACGTCCAACCATTTTGCCCCTAGTTCTAGGGCTGCTTCTAAACCAGCAATGCATGCTTCATATTCTGCTTCGTTGTTCGAGACTTTGAACCGGAGTTTGAAGGCTAGAGGGATACGGGAATTGTCGGGTGCTATCAGCAACACCCCTATCCCATACCCATATTGGTTTGACGCTTCATCAAAGTACATCATCCAAGTTTCGTCTTCGATATACAAAATGGCCTCATCTGGGAATAAGTACACAACTGCTTCACCTCCTTCCACTGAATGATCGGCTAAGAACTCCGCTACCGCTTTTCCCTTAACTGACTTGCGTGTCACATATTTCAGATCGAATTCGGAAAGCAAAAGCAACCAATGAGCTAGCCTACCCATAAGTGCCGGTTTCTTGAAGAGATATTTGATGGGATCTAATCTTGAAACCAACATTACAGAGTGAGCTAACAGGTAGTGCCGCAGCTTCCTGGTAGCCTATACCAAGGCTAAGTAATCCTTTTCCAACGGTGTGTAGCGGGTTTCATACTCCAGCATCTTCTTGCTCAGATAGTAGATAGCCCTCTCCACCTTGTCCTCAGACTCTTGTGCGAGCATGCAGCCCATTGTAGTCTCAGTTACTGAAAGATACAAAATCAAAGATTTTCCCGGCTCGGGCGGTGACAACACGGGTGGGTTCTGTAAGTATTCCTTGATCTGTTCAAAAGTAGCTTGGCATCGGCCGTCCCATTGGAATTTCTTTCCTTTCTTCAGGAGACCAAAAAGTGGTTCACAAGTCAAGGTTAATTTTGAGATAAACTGTCTTATGAATTTCACTTTACCCAGAAAGCCTCGCACCTCCTTTTCAGTCCTTGGTGGTGGCATTTCTAAGATGGCCTTGATTTTGGAAGGCTCGACTTCGATACCTCTCTGTGTAATCAGAAACCCCAGCATTTTCCATACTGTAACACCAAATGTACATTTCTGAGGATTCAGCCACAACCGAAATTCTCTGATCCTTTGGAAAAACTTTTGTAAGGCAGTGTAGTGGCCCTCTCTTTCTTTGGACTTGACAATCATGTCTTCCACATACACCTCAACCTCTTTGTGGATCATGTCGTGCAATATTGTGGTCGCGGCCCGTTGATATGTAGCTCCAGCATTCTTCAACCCAAACGGCATCACCCTATAGCAGTAAGTCCCCCATGGAGTGGTGAAAGCAATCTTCTCCAGGTCTTCAGGTGCCATCACTATCTGATTATAGCTCGAGCATCCATCCATGAACGAAAGCAAAGTGTGCCCCGCTGTGAAGTCCACTAACTCATCAATATGCGACAAGGGAAAGTCGTCCTTCGGACTGGCTCTGTTCAAATCCCTGAAATCTGTGCATACGCAGATCCTGCCATCCTTCTTCGGCACCGGAACAATGTTGGCCAACCAAGTTAGATATTCGGATACTAGCAGGAACCCTGCGTCAATTTGCTTGGTGACCTCTTCTTTAATCTTGAGGGCCTAGTCCGGGCGGATCTTTTTGAGTTTCTGTTTAACAGGTCGGGCCTCTAGGTCAAGAGGGATCCGGTGCTGTACAATCTCAGGATTGATTCCAAGCATGTCTTCGTAGGACCACGCGAAAACATCTTTGAAATCTTTTAATAAAGCGACTAAGCGCTCGCGTTCCTCCGAAGACAACGTGGACCCGATCTGGACCAGCCGCGGGTCCTCCTCAGTACCAACATTAACAGGAGTGATTTCATCAACTAAAGGTTTAACAAATCTTTTCTGCTCTTGATCAATTAAGCATTGTAAAACCGGAGGAATTTCTTCCTCGTCGTTTTCATCAAAATTTTGAAAGTCCTGATTAATGCAATAAATCAAAGGCACAGAAAAGTACTCAGAAACCACATCCATTCCATTCTCATTAAGCATTTCCAAATCGTCCGATTCTTCTGTTACAACAGACTCAAAAGAGAAAGAAAAAGACGACCTAGACAGGACTGTGGCATCCGAGTTATCACCTCCAGGAATACTAGATTCTGACTCAGTCGAGCCGGAACCTGATTCCGACTCTATAGACTCGGTGGAATCAGATTCCGGCTCACTACCTGACTCGGTGCTGCTTGATAGAAATCCCTCCTCGTATTGCCAGATGAGAGAGGGTGTGATGGATGCATCCAAAATATTTGACGGTGGGCTCGCAGCCGTCTCATTCCTGATCATGGACACTGAGAAGTTATCCCCCAAGCACTTCTGTTCGATCAGAGGATCTGAAAGTAGACAAGCCAATGCTACCCCCATTTCAATTTTGGCGCTTTCAGAATTTACTTTCTTGTACTGCTCAACCTCAGCTGATGGGTCCGTCTGCTCTTCGGCAACATTATCCCCGGATAACTGCAGGTCAAAGAAGATCTCAAACCCTGGTAGGCGCTTCTTCTCGGCATTCAGCCATGGCTTTGGGAAGCCACAAAATGGAAAGTCCTCCCCCTCTCAGACGAAATGTCCGTTTAGGGTACCCTGGATGGGTCAGTGCATCAATTTGAAAGGCTTCCCCGCCTTCTTTGCTCTGGCTCTTCCAGCCATCTCCTTACCTTTCCTCA
This sequence comes from Camellia lanceoleosa, assembly GCA_025200525.1. Taxonomy (NCBI): domain Eukaryota; kingdom Viridiplantae; phylum Streptophyta; class Magnoliopsida; order Ericales; family Theaceae; genus Camellia; species Camellia lanceoleosa. The sequence goes on along the minus strand of CM045771.1, from coordinate 76,563,809 downwards.
CCCAGTCCTCTTTGGTGGGAAGATAACCCAAGCCAAAGGTATGCGGATTGTGCAGCACTATGGTCGATACTGCGATGCCCTTCCGGCCACTTTTTCCCTGTCCCATCCCAGGGATGTGCTGGAGTTTGTTCATAAGGTACACTAATTGAGCGCTGACATACAACCCCTCACTATCAGCCAAAATTTTTTGCACGACTCGAGCCTCAGCCAAAGTAAACCCCGATAAGAACACATCCTCCGTGTCGTGCTCGATTTCCAAGACTGGTGTAGACACCTCCAGTGGCGGATGGATAGATGAATTTCCAAAAACTATAGCTACCCCCTTCCCATGAGGGTATTTCAACATCTGGTGCAAGGTGGAAGAAACTGACCTTACTTGGTACAACCACGGTCGCCCCAAAATTAGGTCAAAGGTTGCAGGAACGTCCAAGACATGGAAATCAATCTCGTGCTGTCCTGGACCAACCTGGGTCTGAATTTTGACAGTCCCCATCACCTCCCTGCTTGTGTTATCATACGCCCGAATCACCTGGGCAGTTGGCACGAAGTCTGCAGGCTTCAACCCGATTGCATATGCCATCCTTGACGGGCACACATTAATGGCGGATCCCGTGTCGACAAGAACCACTGGTACCCATTTGCCTCTACATTCCACAGAGATGTAGAGAGGTTTGTTGTGATTTGTGCCCTCAGGCGGTAGTTCTTTGTCAGAAAAGGTCAACGTCAGGGAACCTCCTCCCAGAAAAACCAATCCAACTAGCTGCTCCGGCGTGGTGTCTATCAAGAGTTTGGCCTTGTCCATGGCCGAAAGGACGGTCTGTCTATGTAGTCGAGAAGCCATAAGCAGTCCCCAGATGGAGATGTCTGCTTGTATCTTTTTCAACTATCTCAGCACGGCCTCATCTTCGAGTTGCTTTTCTTTCTATTTCTTTGCCTCTTTGTCCTTCCTAGACGCTTCTGGTTGATCTAGATGCAGGGGCTTGAAATACCCCATGTTCCTGGTCATATGATCGACTTCACCGATGTACCAGGTATCATCAGGTCGACTGCTCCCCTAATCCTCATCTGTGTGGGCAAGACATAGATCATTGTCTTCCCACCACATTTCATCGGCAGCCGACAGACACCTGTCCAGCTCCGTTTCAAAAATCTCTGTGCCCGCAGCACCTTGCGTTCCCGTACTCACAGTACATTCTGTTCTCGTGCACACAGCACTCTCAACCCCCACAGGAGCTTTAGCCTTTCTGGCTCTTTTGGAATCTTTGACCTTTTCTTGTTCTAACTGCTTCAACACAGCCTACTCAACATTTCCCGAATTTACAATTCCTAAGTCCCGAACGAAATTCTTAGCACGGGCGCTCTTCGGCGATGCGAACTGGTTCTCGGCCCTTCCGGCCACAATTGATGTCCTTGCCCCTAACGGGCTCTTCTCCAGCTGAGATTCTTCAACAATATCTGGTTGGTCGTCAAGCCATCCTGTGACCTCTGTTGACTCCTCAAAATCGAACCAGTTGACTATCATGTCCCCCAGATCTTGTTCGTTGAAAATCTGAAGGTCAGCAATGTCGCTTTCCAAAACTGCTAAGTCATCTATCCTCTGATCAAGTCCATCCCCCCATAGTACACAAATTTTTGCCCCCACCGGCAATTCCACATTTGGCCTAATTTGATCCGCTGACACAATGTAGCCACTCAGATTGTACACCTCCTCAGCGAAGCTCCCAGATTCCTCAGATCCTGAATCAACACTCCCATTTTCCTCCGAAGTCATCCCTGTTCCATCTTCGATGGTCACCACCATTGGTTCCGGTTGGGCTCGGGAGATGTCCATCATGCACAAGTTAGTGCTATTGGGAAGGGACACCTCTGACTTGGGTAGGTGAGATAGGGTGATATATATGCTGGGGTCCTATGACGTGACCCCGGTCTGGATAAAGTTGATGTGTTTGGGAGATGGAGCTTGGTTGTGTGGTGGGAGAGGTGTTGGTTGTGACGTTGGGTTTTTTTGGAGGCACAATCACCCTGTTGTCAACGAGATCCTGAATCTCATGACGCAATCTAAAACAATGGTCGGTATCGTGACCATGTTGCTGGTGAAAGGCGCAATACTTTGCCGAGTTATGAGAGAGAGGTAGTGGATTTGGCAATGGCCTCGGCTCCAGGGGCTTTAAGTGCCTTTTTCTGATTAAAACCCCTAAAGCCTTGGACATGGGCATATATAGTGGGGTGAAGGTTCTTTGGCCTCGGGGTGCGAATTTGGTTGTTTGTGGGTTGCTACCGGACGCACCGGTGAATGGGGTAGCCGCAAGGGCTCTTGGGGGATTGGTGGTGACCATGCTTACTTCTGAAGCTCTGGTAGTTGAGGCATTGCTTGTGCCGGCATTGGTGTTGCGGTTGAAGGTTCTCCTAGGTTGCTCTCTGTCTTGGTCAATCAGACCCTGTTTCATAGCATCCTCAATTTGTACCCCCATCTCGTGCAGATCTGAAAAGGTGGGGAGAGGGAGAACAATCATTTTTTGCATGAGCTTAGGCAGGAGATTGCGCACAATCATCTGTATTTGATCTTTATCAGTTGGCCTAAGGGTCATCATTGAGGCCTTGGCCTTCCACCGAGTCACAAAATCAGAGAAGCTCTCCTTAGGCTCCTGCCTTGTCGTCTCAAGATCATGGGTTGTAATCTCGATCTATGTATGATAGGAGTATTGTGCAATGAAAGCCTTGGCCATCTCATCCCAGTTTCGCTTGACATTGTCTTCCAATTTTGCGTACTAGATGGTCGCTACACCCGACAGGGTCCGGCCAAACAATGAAAGCTTCTGTAGTCCGGTGAGGCCCATTGGCCTTAATATGTCCGAAAACAAGCGTAGATGCACCATGGGATCCCCGGACCTATCGAAGCGGTCGATTTGTGGCATCTTGAATCGATCTGGCAACGTCACAGCCGCGTCGGTATACCCGTCCTCAATGTCTAGGATGGACTTTACCCTTTGGGATTTCTTGAACAACTTCTCAAGCTTGCTCAACTTCAACGCTGTGGGGTCCACCTCGAACTCGAAGGGGGAATCCAGTAGATTGATAGGCGCGGGTGCCTTGGATAGTTGAGGTAGAATCGGGGGTAGAGCCGGCTCCGTTGGGATATCTATGTCCTCCTGGACATTTTGAACATTCGCCGTTTCTCCAGGTATTGGGACCCTCGGTGGGGGAGGAACCTGATGTGAAGCTAATGCTCCGGCTTGCTGTTGTAGCCGGGTAATTAGCTCGGCCTGCTGGGCCATGACTTTGGCCACTTTTGCCTGACGGACAGCGTCCTGCTGCATGACTCTCATACTCTCCTAGAGCTGACGAACCACCTCCTCCATTCCTGCCATACTGTCATGATGTGACTGAATTACCAGTATATCTGTCTCTGCAATAAACTCGGAAATCTCAGTCCGACTGTTCAAAGACCACTGATCTGGCAATCTTGGTATCGATACACTGCGTCTTCTCGACCTTCGCCTGACGAGCGGGGTTAAAGAACAGAACACTGGTTGTCCATCCACCAGATCCTCAGATCGATGGAGTCTGCGACCTCTTGTCCAGAGTGCTTGGGGAATATTTGCTTGGTCGGAAGCTATTGTGCTAAACTACCTAGCAAAAAAATAAATAAAGCAATAATAAGGAAATAAACAACCAGACAAACGGACAGCATAACAGCGTAAATAAACACACAACACACAGTTGGGCATCACAACACACAGTTGATAAGCTGAATAGACTGTTCTCAATCACTGATCATTGTTCCCAAATCACTGCCTCCAAAACTGAATCTGATACCCGTAGATAACTGATCCCCAAAATACTAAACTGGTGCCCGCAGGCCTGATACCCAAACTTGTAAACTGATACATGCATTCCTGTAGAGACGCACTCTAAAAAGCACATAGCAAACAAGTGAGAGCCCAAAACACCCCTATGTTGGGATAAGGTTTTCCTGTCCTATTTTGTTAGGAGCTAGGTTTTCACTACGCACGCAGCGGTTTCAAACAACCTATAATTAGGTAAGCAACATGTCCTAGTTTGGAATGGTCACTATGGATTCCGAATATGCACTAGGTTGAATGGTCAAAAAGGGTGCTCCGGCGAAAACCGGGGTTTGTGTTCCTATCGTGGCAGAGCCCGTAACCGGTCAGCCTTATGGCATGCTTCTCAAAGCGAGCCTCCGGTAAACCGTTCAGGAATAGCAGATGGCAAACATGGTGTCCTAGGTGCACCAATGCAAATGCAATGCAAAGAGACACATAAGTGTAATCAAAACAAGATATCATGAGTTCGAGTCAAGTTCTCTAAATCCCAGCGGAGTCGCCAGAAACTGTAGACATCCCCGAACGTCTCAGGAGGGAATCCCGTTTTGTTTATTGGGCTTACTACAGTTCGGACTCAAATGTCACGGTTCTGAATCTAATCTCGCAAAGTGCAATGCAAGATCAATAAATCACCAAAGAGTCCAAATCCGGCAAATTGTTTTGAAAAATTGATTTTTTTAGAAAGAAGTGCCAAACATGGACTGCTTTGCCAGATACAGAGTCGCCACCTAAATATTTTATTTTGGGGGAATTTAGGAAACCCTGACTCATGCCTAAGGCCACGTGTCCGTTATCACCAAAGTTGCCTCGGCTTGGGAACTTGGGTACGATTGGGGAAGGTCACTTCGTGTGCACCCCCGCTCGCCCGATCAAAGATCGGCCTCTACTAACCATGATATCGAGTTTTGAAAACATATGTGTTCTTATTCTGGTTGTTAGCCTAAAATTACTATGTGATGCGCGCAGCATACAAGTATAGACTGGATTGCCTAAGTTGGAACAAAGCATCGCATATCCGTTTATTTTGAAAATGGATTGAAGTTTGTTACTCGCAAGTAGGCTAAAACACGGGTTTCGATGAATTATTCCAATTCAAGCAACCCAACCTTCACCCACAGGCATTCAGGCAGTTATATCACATAAACAATTAGCCTCATGGTAAGCATGCTATCATGGCAGTCACTCACACGCATGCAAGGATGCTAAAGCATAAGCACTTACCGAGTACTCCGAGCCAAAGAAAGAAGCTAATTAGAAAACATGCATGAATCCTAACTATGTTGAAATGCCTAATGCAACACATGCAAAAATGTAACTAAGATAGGCTCGGCTATTCTAAAATGGCATATGAAATGCAACAACTAATGCACGTATTCAACTCAGAATTGAAATACAATGTAGTTAGTATGATGCGCCGAGCCCAGTGCATGCAATACAGATGAATGAATGCAAACATGCGAGCATAAGTATGCTAATTGAAACATGCCCTAATCTAACCATCATAAGCTGGTAAATAAAAGGGAGAAAGACGTGGGGTTGGAAGACATACATCATACACATGAACACTTATTACAACATTGCCCTCTTGCAAAGGGTCCGAATAAATATTACACAACCAAAATGAATAGCTAATTATTATACAACACTAGCTAATTAACAAATTAACTAAGAAACCGAGTAAACTAGCATGCAATGCTACATGAAGTAGATTGCCTCGGCTCCATTCGGAATGATGAAAGATGCATGCATGCTTGAGTCGCCTTGTCGGGAAATCCATCGTGATGCCTCGATTTGCCTCTGTTTACAATTGACCCCGGAACACTGTACACAACTCCATGGGAACTTGTAGGGATACTGCTGGCCAGTTTTTGCTGTTGGCTTCCGGTTTGCTGCAACAGAGAGCAAGAAAGGGGCATGGCAAAGTATTTTCAACATATGTATGCACAACCACTCTCCCCGTCATTACATGAGCTCTAGGGAGCGTGGTCCTCGATCCTTGTGCCACCAATCATGCATCTTGATGCATGATGGTTGAGGAGTCGGGTTGCACGACTCAATGTGACATGAATGCACAAATAAGCACCTAAAGCCAACAACTCTATCATGGATAGTCAAGAGTATCGACGATCGGGAATCGAGGCACGTTTCATCACTTGGAGTATGAAACATTCCTCGTGTCCCGCGTTTGGGCTAACTCCTATCCCAAACATGATGAAACAAGAATGGCATGTACAATGCAACTTCTAGCATGCAATCCTAATATAATGCAACTAAATGACACAAAGATGCAAGGAATGACATGCAAGCATGCAAATGGTATACGCAATGCTATGAACTACACATGAAATACTCAATACACAAGGACTAAACAATGGCATACACAATGCACATGTGAAGACTAACAAACACAATAAGATGAACAAGGCATGCTCAATGCAATGATCAACTCATGTGACAACGTGGACTAAATGGCATATACAACGAAAGATGGACTTAAACCAATATGAGTGGACCTCAGCCACACTCAAATCAGTGGCCAAACATGATGAAATGAAGCAACAACACTCATGCAAACATGCCCAAATACAAGGGACCAAAACTAAGGCACCGAGTGCAACTCTATCAAGGCATGGAAAGTATGTAATATAGCATACAACAACACATTTTCCAGCTTTGAAATGACATACGAAAGGGTCTTGAATCATGCAAACGCCTCACACAACGCACGCTAGATGGCCCGAATACCGAAACTAGTGAAGTGGATTACACTATAGGCATGCAAAGCAATGCACAAATGATCAAACCACCCCCAAGCAGTCCCTATGCAGGTCCAAGATAGTGGGAAAATGGCCTAAAATGATGGCTCAAAATGCATTCAAGCTCATGCAATGGTCGGTAAACAAGGCATACAAGTACAACTCTCAAATGCACTTAAAGAGTGAAAATCATGGGAATATGGCATACATATAAGCTCTGAAATGTGATGTGCAATGGCCCCAAAACATGAAAAGACCTCAGTATATGCATGCAATATGCCTCAAAACTCAAAGCTAGGCATGGATATTGTACTACAAGCATGCAAAACAAGCATCATTCGACCATGAGACCCAAAAACAGAGCTAAGGCAGTCCAAATCATGCATAAAATCAATTTAAGGCATGGCCAAAATATGCTAGCATCAACGGCCAAAATAGCATGCAATGTAAGCTAGTAAAGAGGATTTGCACTACAAGTATGTAAGGCAATCAAGAGATCATCAAACCAGCAAAATTTAGAATTATTCCATGCCAAATAATGCCCAAAAACTCATGGAAACATGGTCAACACATGCAAGAATGATATGTTCCTTTGAAAGACCAAAAAGAGGGTTATTCTACACATGCAAGATGGACATCCAATAAGACAAAACCACCTCTGGACAGAGGTTATGAAGGCCCTAAAACTCACTAAAAAGGGCCTAAAATGAGGCTAGGAAGCATGCAAGTAAAGGCTCCTTTGAAAGGCCATGAAGAGGGTTACTTTACACATGCAAGAGGGACACCTAATATGGAAAAACCACCTCTGGACAAAGGTCATGCAGGTCCTAAAACCCACCAAAAATGGTTTGAAACATGCGCAAGAAGTGTGTAAATATTGGCCCCTTTGTTAGGCCAACAATGCTAGTAAACAAGACAAGGGCTGAGAGGGTCACCCCTCTCTGATTTTGGGGCTCAAAATAGTATGCTAGCTACTGAAATTCCACTAGATTTCAGTGGCTAGAAGGCCAAACAAAGCTCACTTCAAAGGCCTAGATGCATGGCTCAAAACAAGGTGAAAACAAGCATGCAAGGGGGTAGATGACCCCCAACAGAAAAATGACCTTAAACAAACTTCAAGAGGAGCTCAAAATAAGACTTTTTTTTAGTTTATAACAAAGCCCAAATATGCTTGCAAATAGAGCTAAGATATGAAGCAAAATAGGGACCAAAAGGAGAATATGAGAGTTACTCTTGTAGCCAAGACAGACAGCAGCTTCTGGACCAAGAAAGTGGCTCCTCAACCTCTGAAAATAAGCTCCAAGGTGCTTAGATGGATGATGGAGAAGTGTGGTTGTGAGGTGTAGTGCAATGGGGCCAAGAACCTAGCACTTTTGGGACCAAAATAGAGAGGTGTATAGAGATAGGTGTATGTATGCCTTGGCCAAAAATCTGAACCTTTGCTAATGAGGGAGAGGCTCTCTCTTATAGAGGAACAAAGGTCCAAGCTTCTCTTAGAAGCTTGGAGCAAAGGGCCAAGCTTCTTAAGGAAGCTAAAGCAAAAAGGGTCAAGCTTCTTGAGGAAGCTAGAGCAAAGGGGTCAAGCTTCCTCAAGAAGCTAAGAAAGGTTCAAGCTTCTCTTAGAAGCTTGGAGCAAAGGGTCAAGCTTCTTTAAGAATCCAAAATAAGAGTGCTAATCCTCCATACACGTGTATGGAGGATCCAGTCTGTGCCCTCCAGCTGACACAACTAGAACAACTCAATGAGACAAAACTGCAGAAAGCTGGCCGACCAGTTCAAGTGGTCGGCCGACCACTTTCCCTGGTTGGCCGACCCGGGTTAAAAGGTTCAAATGGATTTTGGTGGTCTGTAGCCCTAATTGGTGGTCTCCAAGGTGAAAGCAAGCTAGTGGTGGTATGGGAGACCAGTAAATGTGGCTCAAAACAGAGGAGACCAGTTTCCGGACAAGAAAATTGGCTGGAGGAGAGAGAAATGGTCTCCAAAAGAATTGCTGGTCTCCTACCCTTCTACCATCTTCCAAACATGGAAAACAAGGTCTATACCAAAAATGAACCAAGACGGATGCAAAATGAGGGTTCGGGGGCCAAAACGCGCAGCCAGGTGCCCCAAAAACTGACTGTTAAGCATCGAAAGTGGCGTGTAACCACGAAGGTGGTCTCCCGGGCCACAGTGTCCCTCTAGAGAGAGGAAACAAGGTGTGTGCCAAAAACCAGAGCAAACGGAGAAAGTTAAGCGATCCCGAACCGAGGCGCATGGCCGAGGACTCCGAAAACCGAAAACTGGTCTCCAAACGGGAATAGTGGTCTACGACCATGAAAAGTAGCCTACGACCACTAAGAGATGATCTATGAGACCTCTCCTTTCCTTTGGGAAGAGAAAACAGAACCTGATTTGCAAACTGAGGCAAAGCACAAAAGAGTCCCGAAGTTCGGAGGCAAGGCCCTTAGCCGAGACTCCATAACCTCAGAACGAGCACAACATGCGCAATCACCGAGCGCTCAATCGATGACGTCTGAGTCTTAAGTTCGGTCAAAAATGGGGTGTCTACAATGACGTCGTTGGACCGAAAAAGCCTCTGGATTCAGAGCGTCCTTCGTGGATATCACGATCGGCCAATCAAAGTCTCCGGATTTGGAGCCCCTTCGGCGCATGATGTTGTTGGGCCGAATAAGCCTCTGGATTCGGAGCGCCCTTTGTGGATATCACGATCGGCCAATCAAAGTCTCCAGATTCGGAGCCCCTTTGGCGCATGACGTCGTTGGGCCGAAAAAGCCTCCGGATTCAGAGCGTCCTTTGTGGATATCATGATCGGCCAATCAAAGTCTCCGGATTCGGAGCCCCTTCGGCGCATGACGTCGTTGGGCCGAAAAAGCCTCCGGATTCAGAGTGCCCTTCGTGGATATCACGATCGGCTAATCAAAGTCTCCGGATTCGGAGCCCCTTCGGCGCATGACGTCGTTGGACTGAAAAAGCCTCCGGATTCGGAGCACCCTTCGTGGATATCACGATCGGCCAATCAAAGTCTCCGGATTCAAAGCCCCTTTCGGCGCACGACCTCGTTGGAACTTCTGGCCAAGCTTGAGTCTAGAGCTGAATAAATACTTAAAGAAAATGCCGGATTCGGAGCCCTATCAACACTGTCTTTGGGCAATGTAACGTGCATACTGAATAAATATTTAGTAATGTGCTCCATTATGACGAGCCGGCAAAAACCATTCATTCGAACAATGTTTCTCCCATAAAGCATAAAATATGCAAACATAAATACGCCAAAGAAAAAATTATAAAGCGTTAGGAATATTCAAAACAGAGCATTTTATTCACTTGACAAGTCATTACATAATATTCGACGCAATCTATGCCTGAACATTGCAACGAATATTTTTATACAGCGTCTCCCTCATCGTCACTCTTTTCGACTTCAAAAGCGGAAAAGGGGAAATGATTACGTTGGTACCGCGGAAACGCCGAATCGACACCCTTTGCTCGAAGGGCCTCTGTGGCCTGAAGGGCCGCGATCCAACCGTGCTTAAAGCCCCGATTCTCGTATCGGCAGACCTCCTCTGCTAGTTTCTCCTTCGTCTTGTCGATCCCAACCTTCCGGCCCGCATGAAAGCCTTGCTCATGACCCTTCGTCCTTGCATTTTCTACAGAAAACATGCTTGCCGTGTCTCGATCGGCGATGGCATGACTCAATAGCTGTTGGGTCACCCTCTCATCCACGATTGGATTAGATTGACCCGTCGCGCGCAGTTCGGCGGATTTAGCCATCTTAAGCTCGTGTTCAGCTTTCTCCGCCTTAACTTCCGAACTACGGATCCGTTGGTCCATCTTCTCTATCTCCCGTCGCGCGGTGCGCAGGCGTATGCCGACTTCGTAGGTGGTGTACAGCCCCTTCATCACCCCATGGATGCCCTCTCGAAATACGTCAAAATCTTGTTGACCAACCATCGACTACTGCACTTCCGGTGGAAAAATCTGTTGAGCAAACTTGACCGCCACCCCTGGATCCTCGATAATGGAGTCCGCCTCCACCTTCGACGACTTAGAGGCTAACATTTTTCCCGTTCTTTGGATGCCCCACTTCCCGCACGGGTGTTTTCTCTGTCGCGATTCATTGTAGTATCAAGCTCAGCCAAAGTTCGACCCTCGCCTCTGCTGTTGAAGAAAACTCTATTTGACATTCGCGACAAGTTGTCTTGAAAACACAGTAAACAAAGTTACTGGGGCGAAGGGCCCATCCCATTTATTTCTAATGCTTGCAGCGACCTTGAGGCAATTTCATTAACGCTACTCTCCAAACGACAGGGAAAATTTATTAATCTAACCGGCCGAGTATGCTGGCCTCATGCCGATCGATATGTGTCGCAGCCAGTTCATTCACTAATTTTTGGCTTTTAAAACGGCCTAGTTATCTACACGGCAATTTTAGATCAATGTCTTTGGAGTTCATGCACTGGCTGGGGCAAGGGCAGATTTATTAATCTAACTGACCGAGTACCCTGGCCTCATGCCGATCGATATGTGCCGCAGTCAGTTCATTCACTAATTTTTGGCTTTTAAAACGGCCTAGTTATCTACACAGCAATTTTAGATCAATGCCTTTGGAGTTCATGCACTGGTTGGGGCAATGGCAGATTTATTAATCTAACCGGCCGAGTACCCTGGCCTCATGTCGATTGATATGTGCCGCAGCTAGTTCATTCACTAATTTTTGGCTATTAAAATAGCCTAGTTATCTACACGGCAATTTTAGATCAATGCCTTTGGAGTTCATGCACTGGCTGGGGTAAGGGTAGATTTATTAATCTAACCGGCCGAGTACCCTGGCCTCATGCCAATCGATATGTGCCGCAGCTAGTTCATTCACTAATTTTTGGCTTTTAAAACGGCCTAGTTATCTACACGGCAATTTTAGATCAATGCCTTCGGAGTTCATGCATTGGCTGGGGCAAGGGCAGATTTATTAATCTAATCCACCGAGTACCCTGGCCTCATGCCGATCGATATGTGTCGTATCCAGTTCATTCACTAATTTTTGGCTTTTAAAACGTCCTAGTTATCTACACGGCAATTTTAGATCAATGCCTTTGGAGTTCATGCACTGGCTGGGGCAAGGGCAGATTTATTAATCTAACTGGCCGAGTACCCTGGCCTCATGTTGATCAATATGCGCCGCAGCCAGTTCATTCACTATCTAATCGTCTAATCAGCAAGTATCTAAAATGTTTTATCCAAAACAGCAACCAAATGATTCCATTCATTGGTAACAGCAAAGTGCAAAATGAATTTTCATTAAGTAAATTGGGCACAAATTGTAACCATTTTACATATGAAAATTACTAAACAAAAAGCCGTAAAAAGCTGAAAACTACACGCAAATCCTAAAACAAAAATAGGAGCCGCCCAAATTAGCCCTCGGAGTCAGACTCCAGTGGCTCAACATCCACTTGCTCGTATGGAATTTTGTAGCCAATGTCACATTGGCAGCAGCAAGGGCTTTGAGCCAGCCATGTTTAAACCCCCAATTCTCAAATTTGGGGACTTCGTCTACATATTCATCAAAATCAGATTTTCTCCCAACATCGAATGTGCTAGAGGCCTTTAGATCGGCTGTTTCCTTCGCCGCCTTCATTTCTTCTAACTCAGCTGCTAACTTAGAGATCGCCTCTTGTGCCAATTTAAGCGCGTCGTCGCTCGTATCCGCCCTCTTTTCGGCAATCGTCCTCAATTCTTCAGCGTTGCGGGCTCTCTCCATTTCGGCCTCGGCATGGGCGCCCTCCGTATGCGCCTTACTTCTTTGGTCCTCAACCTCCATTTGTAAACGGCCAATTAGCTCGACAACATCATGATAACGACGGCCCATGTCGGCCATCCTTCCAATGGTCTGCAAAACAGCAAGTCAAAAACAAAATAATATTTACATAAAGAAAAAAGATAAAGTCCGGATATATACCAAGAGAGCTGATTGCGCGGCCAACACAATTGCAACCAGATCAGGTTCTACCTGAAAAGCCGCCTTGTCAGCAGGCAATGAAACGGACATCGCCAAGTTGAGTGCAATCGTTGGATCTTTGATCACTGAAGCATCGGAGGAGATCGGCGTATTTTTTTATCTTGGGCTAAATAACAAAAGGTACAATCACATTCGACTCCTCTAAACGAGGTCATTTGTCGGCGCGATTTTCTTCTAAGCCGGCCTCGACATCAGCAGGGTGCTTTTCTACCCTTTGCTCAGCTTCTAAACTGGCCTGCACCAAAGGTTCCATTTCGGTGCTTCCTTTTTCTGCCACCACTTCCTCAATAGCAGGCAATGAGGACTGGGACTGAGATTCGGCAGTGCGAATCTCCTCTGCCCTTCGCCGTGTGGCCATCCTTTCCGCGTTCGCTTTCTTGGCAAGTTTAGTAAGGCTCAACCCAGCCATATCTTCTGGGTACGTGCCGGGAAGATCCTCTTGACCCTGAAAAATATCGTCAAATGGACGATCCTCTTGACCCGAAGTGGACGGAGGATCAGCCGAATTGAGGACGGCTTCTTCAAATGCTAACTTCAAAGCCTTGTCAACCTCTGTTTTGGATTCGTCTGATTCGGCGGCCTTAGCTACTTCCAGTCAGTCCGAATATGATCCCTCGCAACTGACTTGCCTCAAATTTCTGAAATCAGTCAAGATGCGGGCGACAAGAAACTCCCCACCCTTCGGAATTGGGATATTTTCCGCCGCCAAAAAGGTCGTATAAGTCAGCTCGTAGCGGAGTAGAACGTGGGCCGCCCTCCCCTGCTTCTGAAGACTCCGTCGGCTGAAGTACTTGGGCACAGTCTTGATTTTTGAACGAACGGCATCGTCAGTCAAGGTCAAGAGTTTCTTCAAATTGTTTCCTGCAAAAGCAAAACCATAAGGTCCCAAAAATGAAGTTTTATAAATTTAACAAGTAAATAAATAAAAGAAGATACTCGGCCACCTGGTTTGCCCCTCCATCTAGGAATACAATCAAGGCGATCCTCGCCTTCGCCGAATTCCCAGTTTCCTTGGATGACGACCATAACATCATCGACTTGCTTTCCAAAGCTGGAAAGCATAGTCATTAGTTGATGGTCAGTGTCTTTGGCCCTAAGAAAGTAACGCCCGTGCCGACCAGAAGACTTGGCCAAGGCGTAACAATGCTGAATAGCGGGGATGCCCAGGTTAAGCCCAAGACGACGGTTTAGTGCGACAATCCCCATCACAACCCTAAAGAAGTTAACGTTGGGTTGGGAAGGGATTAACTCCCAATGGCAAAGTACGGCCCTAAGGAGTGGGTGAAGGGGGAAACGGATGCCACCCTCTGCAATTGATAGAAGAGGGAAGACGATCGTGTTTTCATCAACCTTCTCCATATCTAGGGTGCCGTCTGCCACAAAAGATAGATGGACATCATCAGGAATGGAAAAATGGCGTCGGAAGCCAGAAATTCGATCAAGTGAGAGGAGATCTTTTAAATGCTTCGCCATTCTCCCCAGCCAATAGGATTATGCTAAGCCAAAAAACAAACCAAGGAAAGAGATTCAAAGCAGAGAATGAGAGAACTTACAAGAGGCGAAGGAGATACAGAAGAGTAGGAAGTTGCAGAAGTAGTTCGGAAGGCAATCCAGCGACGGGCGTCTAAAAGCGTGTATGCATTTGAAAAGATGTCAAAATTTTAAATCACAATAAATAGAAGTGTACGAAGAGGCGAGAAGTTGAAATGATAACTGAGAAGCGTGTGCACAGACATTTGCGTTGGAATACGGTCAGCCGCCAATTTCGGCTCTAACTTTTCGAGTTCGAAGCCAAACACTCCAGCCAACTGTCGTTAGAGGAGTGCTTGGGGGGCAATTGTTGGGGCCGAATATTGGGAGTCGTAGAGATTCCGGATAGTCGAACCTCGAATAATTGAGATTCAAAACATTCAGCAATTGAATTGAAAACTCAAATCCAATCTTATTCAGCCAAATAGCCAATTAAGCAAGGGGCCGAGTGAAGATCGGCCTATTATAAAATATGCCGAATAGGAGGTTGGAAATGGATCTAATCCCGAGGCCCAAAGAAGAAAAGATATAAATAGAAGAGACATCAGCTAGAAAGAGGTATGTGAATATTGTGGTGCTTAACTTAGAATACAAGTAATCTTGAGTGTGGAGACTGACTTGCCCATCAGAGTGCTAATTCCGGCACCTCCGATCGGAGTGTTTAAATCTTTTCAAGTGACTATTAGCGGATCACGAGCGTCTCCCAGGATCAGAAGAGTATATTCCCAAACCACTTCTCCACATATTGTTATAGGCAAACTCTATTAAGGGCAAGTGTCTCTCTCATGGCCCCTTAAAGTCAAGAACACAACCCCGAAACATATCCTCAAGGATGTGAATAATATGCTCGGATTGCCCATCAGTCTGAGGATGATACGCAGTACTAAAAGTCAATCTCGTGCCCAAGGCACTCTATAGGCTCTGCCATAACTGAGTCGTTAAACAAGGATCTCTATCCGAGACAATCGTCACAGGGACCCCGTGCAACCTCACTATGTCACTCACACGCATAGGTATAAAGTGCGCTGACTTGGTCAACCGGTCAACTACCACCCAAATTGCATCACTACCTCGTTGAGTCCTTAGAAGGCCCGCAACAAAATCCATCATGACATGCTCCCACTTACACTCGGCTATAGGCAAGGGTAACAACAAACCCACTGGCCTTTGATGTTCAATCTTCACTTGTTGATAAGTAAGGCACCTTGACACAAACACAACCACATCTTTTTTTATTCCCCTCCACCAAAATTGGTGACCAAGGTCTTGATACATCTTTGCGCCTCTCGGATGCATCACAAGGCATAAATGGTGAAACTCTCGGAGTACTTTCTCTCAGCAAGACTCTGGCACGAAGAGATAGTCAAGGTATCTAATACTTGAGTCAGAGTACACGTACAAGCCTCTCTCTACCTTCCCACTGGAGATCTTCTCCTTGAGGGATTCTACCTCTAGGTCACCCCTCTGTGCTTCTATCACTCGGTTCACAAGTGTAGGTTATGCAACTACTAAAAACAAGGTTGTCGACTCAACAGACTCGCCAAGATGTAAGTCAAACTCACCGATAACACCCAATATTTCCCATTCCCAAATGGCAATACAAGCTACACTACTAATAGATTTCCTACTCAATACATCGACCATAACATTGGCCTTCCCCGGCTGATAATGTAACTCAAAGTTATAATCCTCTATGAACTCCATCCACCTCCTCTACCTCAGATTCAAGTCTTTCTGTATAAATATATATTTCAGACTCTTGTGATAAGAAAACATTTCAAATGTCTCACCATACAAATAATGCCTCAAAATATTTAAGATAAGGATAACCGTCGCTAACTCTAGGTCGTGAGTAAGGTAGTTCCTCTCATGTGTTTTCAACTGCCGCGAGCTATAGGCTACTACCTTCTCCTCTTGCATCAAAACACAACCTAAACCTTCCCGTGAAGCATCAAAATACACTAAATGGCCCAAACCCCTCTCCGGAATAATCAAAAGTGGAGCAGTGGTAAGTCTAACCTTAAGCTCTTGAAAAGACTTCTCACAGGTATCACTCCATACAAATTTTATCTCTTTTCTTGTCAGTCTAATCAATGGTGAGGCTAACTTAGAGAAATCCTTCACAAATCTACGATAATACCTGGTCAACCCCAAGAAACTATAGATCTTAAAAGCATTCTTAGGTTGTCCCCAATCTTGCACTGCTTCTATCTTCGATGAATCTACAGTCACCCCTTTCTCGGATATCATATGGCCTAAGAACTTAACTTCCCTCAACAAGAATTCATATTTCCCAAACTTAGCATACAGTTTGTGGGCTCTAAACAACTCAAACACCACTCACAAGTGTTCCTCGTGCTCTTCCTCAAAGGGTGAGTAAATCAGGATGTCGTCTACAAAGACGACCCCACAATGGTCTAGGAACACACGGAAGAGCCGGTTCATCAAATCCATAAACACAACTGGTGCATAGGTTAGCCCAAAAGGCATCACTAGGAACTCATAATGGCCATACAGCGTATAGAATGCGGTCTTTTGGATATTCTCCTCCTTTACTCTCAACTGGTGATAACCCAATCTCATGTCTATATTAAAGAAACAACAAGACCCTTTCAACTAATCAAACAGATCATCTATACGAGGCATCAAGTACTTGTTCTTAACAGTTACCCGATTCAACTTTCGGTAATCTATACAAAGTCGCAACGCACCATCTTTCTTTTAGGCAAAGAGAGCTGGTGCTCCCCAAGATGAAGTACTAGGGCAGATAAAATCCTTATCTGTCAATTCTTGGAGTTGAATCTTCAACTCACTTACTTGGCAGGTGCAAATCTATACGGTGCCATAGAAATTAGTGTCATGCCAGGCACTAAATCAATATAGAAGTCGATCTCTCGATGAGGTGGTAAACTAGTATGATCCTCAGGAAAAATGTTTGAGTATTCACAAACCACCATTGGCAACTCAACTCAAACTTCATCACACTCCCTACTCAAGAAGTTGGCAAGAAGGCAACTAAGTTCACTCTGCCTACGCGGATCATACACCGGTGACAAGACTCTATCAACTCGGTCCCCCAAGAAATAAAAGCAATCACCACTCAAGGTACATACAGTAACCCTCTGACGGTAGCAATCTTTGACAGCCCGATATATTGAGAACTAGTCCATACCCAAAATAACATCAAAACTAAACATGTCAATCAACACAAATGCAAAAGGAAGTCGGCGATCGACAACCTTTAAGTCACAACCCCGACACCCCTACTTTAAAGCAATCTCTTGGGATGTTGTTGCATAATGTCACTCCTCGTGAAGCTCAAGTTTTTGCTTGATTAGCATGGAAAGGAAGAACTAAGACTTTAGAGTTTTTGCAAACAATTGGTGTGCTGAATTTGAATGTTAACACTGTCTGTGTGTTTTGTAATTCTAATGCTGAAACTCTGAATCATAATCTGATGTTAACCAATCCAACTCTAACCCCAAAACTGATGTACATGTAGGCGAGATAAATGAATCGGATACACCTGTATCAATCAACACATTAGCAACTGAATTGAAAAACAAGAAGGTACCTTTCATTACTGAAGGAGGTGGTATAAGATCTAGCACGATAACAACATATACACACCCTGTAGGTCTCTACTCAACCTGCTCACCCCTCAAAGCATAAGCTTGGTGCACTGATTGAGCCAATGAGGCTCCCTGATTGCGCTCGAGGCCTATGTTGACTATGCTGGCTAGTGGCTTTGTGTTTGCCTCGAACCAGACGCACCAGGTGTGCCACCCAACTGAGGGAGAAACCTCTTCATGTGTCCCGCCTGCCCACACCGACAACAAGTGAGCGGCTAGCCTCTTCCCTAACTCTAGCTCTGAGAACAAGCTGAAGACATTTTAGGGAAAAACTCCATTTTTATTTATTTATACAAAATAACTATTTGAGACATTTTAGTGAAAAACTCCATTTTCTTCCAAATCCATGTCGAGTATCAAAATCATCAAATTTGTCACAGCACAACCTCACATCTACTCCCATAACCTTTTTTAATACATACATTTGAAAACCCCTATTTTTGATATTAAACCAAAACCCTAGGTTTGTTAAAAATCATCCAAAATTCCAATATTCTTTACACATCAACAAACAAGTAAGTTAAAACTCATAGAAGAGTGTAAAAAGTCCCTACCTCGAAGTTAGAGATCAAGGAATCAATGGAGGAACTTCAAAGACGCCGAAACCAAGTTTTGTTCAGACCAAAATGGAGCTCTTGAGATGCTCTACCTTTTTTTCCAAAGGCACTAGGGTCGAGAACCCACCAAATCTAGGTGAAAATGTAGAGAGAGATTAAGGCTCTAGATCGAGGGTTGTAAGAGAAAAAGATATGAAAAAGTGATATAGAAAGATGCTGTTGCGAATTGATATATGCACAGTCCGCTCGAGCGCAGAATGCACACTCCCAGTAGTTTTGCAAACAATAAACCAACGCTTGAGTGCAAGTAAGGCCACTCAAGCTGAGACCGCTCGAGCGCAGAAAGCTCCGCTCAAGCATAGAATACACTCTCCTAGTAGTTTTGCAGAGCTACAAAAGTATTGAGAGTTCACAAAGCCCACTTGAGCGTAAGAAGTGTCGCTCAAGCGGAGGAGTAAAATTTTGGGCAATAAAAGTTTGAAAACCAAGCAACCAACATGTCCCACTTGCAACCATTATAATCCAATAGCCAAACTCAAGGAAGTATGAGGGGAAAAAGACATGAACAACACTACTAAACTACGAAACCCAAGTCCAAGATGCATAAAGGTTGGGTTAAAACCAAAATCGCTATAAGATGTCACATATAGCTTCATTTTAATCGGAGCAAAGTTAATTTTTGGCTTCGTCAAAGTTTCTTCTTTCTCTCTCTTGTCCTCATGCTTTGAGGTAGGGATTTCTCCACACTTTAGTATGATTTTTAACTTATTTATTTGTCTTTTCAAAGAAATCATGGGATTTGGGGACTTTGGTAAAAGTCTAATGTTTTGGTTTTGAAATCCAAAGAGACATTTTCAAATGGATTCTTGAAAATGATTGTGGGTTTGTAAATGTGATTGAGTTGTGATAAAATGGTGGATTTTTATCCTGGGAATTGGTTTATAAGGAAAATGGGATTTTTGCCCTAAAGCGTGAATATTTGATTTTGTAAAGAGAAAATGGAAATGATGTTGGGTTTTATGAAATTGAAATGATGATATCACAGGGTTCAGGAAGCAACTTGGGAGTGTGAGTTGGAGGTCCATGAGAAGTATCCAGACTTGTTTGTTGATGTTTGAATATGTATTGAACTTTGTTGTGTTAATGAAACATGAGAACATTGTATATGTCATTTATGCTTTGGGAACATGGATTCAATATAAGCATTGTATATGTTTTGAGAATATTGGAGTATTGTATGTGTTGTATCACTTTTGGAAACATTGTATATGTTGTGTAAATTTTGAGAACTTGGGTTATCATAAACATCGTAAATGTTTTGGGAGTGTACGAATTGTACTTTAGTGTCAAGACTGGTGTATCAGGTTGGTGAAAATGATTGACCGGAAAATGGGCCATGGCATTGAAATTGTCAGATTATCATCATTGCAAATAGTTCAATAATGATTTTGAACTTGATTTGAAATTTCAAGGACGAAATTCCTTAAGGGGGGAGATTATAGGGATTCTGGTTTTGACCTGATCTTTGTTGTACTCTAGACTCTGGTTTCATGGTTTAATGTTGTGGTTCATCTCTTATTCCCTTGGTTTTCCCTTAAGTTTGTCTTTTGGTTTGTTGTGGTTGTGTTTGGGACAGGTTGGTTGCTTAATTTCTAAACTCTTGTTGTCTAGATTTTTGCTCTTCCGCTCGAGCGGCACTTCTTGCACTCAAGCAGGCTTTGCAAACTCTCAGTACTTTTGCAAGCCTACAAAACTATTGGGAGAGTGTATTCTACGCTCGAGCAGGCCTTTCTACGCTCGAGCAACCACACCTTGCGCTCAACTGGTTGGTCAAATGTTTGTAAAATTGCATGATATGTGTTTTCTACACTCAAGCGTCACTTGTTGTGCTCGAGGGGTGTGCATCTCTTTCATTGTGTCTTGGAACTCGAGCGGCACTTCTTGCACTCGAGGGGAACAACTTAATGTATCTAATACTTGAGCGTCACTTCTTGCGCTCGAGCGGACTGTGCGTATATCAGTTCGTGAAAGTGACTTTTTACATCACTTTTTCAGATCTTTTCTTCCTAAACCCTAAAGTTGAGACCCTTTCTCTCTAAAACTCTCTCTCTCTCTCTCTCTCTCTCTCTACATTTTTACCTATTTCTAGTGATTTCTCCACCCATTTGCCTTTGTTAAAAAGAATGAGCATCTGTAGATCTTCATTTTGATCTGAATAGGGTTGGATTTAAGCATATTTGAAGTTTCATCCTTGCTTGGTTCATCTTCTCTCTTTGAGGTAGGAATTTTTAACATTTTTATATGGCTTTTAACTTAGTTATGGGTTGTTGTGTAACAATGGTGGAATTTGGGATATTGTGAACAAACCTAGGGTTTGGGTATTAAATCGAAATAGGGGTTTCTAAGTGAATGAGATACAAATGGTTATGGGATTGAATATGAGCCTATGTTGTGTCAACATAGTTGATTTTGGCATTTGGTTTGAAATTTGAGAAAAATTAGAGTTTGCCCTAAAATGCTTCAGATATTTATTTTGTATAAATAAATGCAATTGATATTGTAAATATGAATTTGGATGGACGTTGATATAAATGGTGGGGTTGGATATGTATTACCTCACACCTTTGGGAATTTGAATAAATTATATGTCTTGAGATTGAATATCTGTATTGGGCTATCAGTGGAAGATAGCTATGATTGTTGTAGAAATTGCGTGAGGATTAGGTGAATTAAAACTAATCTCTTGTCGATTGTCAATGAATATAACTACGTTTTAAATACATTGTATATAAATGATTGTTTGGGAGAAGAAATGGGATGTACTCCATTGTTTAGGAGAAGATAGGAGATAGACTCCATTGAAATTAAGTTGGCCTATGTGTCTAGGGTGAAAGTCCCAAAACTGTGCGTATACATGGGTGCCGATCCTGCGGACGAAATTTCTGTAAAATGGCAAATTGAAGTGTTTGTGTGATAATTGTGTTAATTTAGGAACCACTAAGTTGTAGTCTCTGATAGGTTGTCTGAAAGATAATGAAATTGGCTTATAAAGTGAGATGAAATGAATTAACTAAATTGATGAGAAAGAAAAAGGATTAAGATGTGAATTATAGTACTTTATGATTATATAGAATATGGATATTTTATCATTGGCATTGTAAATACACATTATACTTGTATCTTTGTTAAGATCCATATACTGTGTTAGATTGTTCTTACTGGGCTTTGGCTCACCCTATTTGTGAAAAAAAAAAAAAAAAACCATTTTCAGGTATTAATGATATGCCTTCGCTAAGGCAATAGCTTGGAGGGACTTTGGAGTACGAGCTTCCATTTGTTGCATTTTCTTTTGTATAGCCCAGGGCTTTATTTGTATTGAGCTAGTCTTACTTTTCTTGTAACCAAGTAATGACTTGAAAAGATGTAAGCCTTTAGGGCATTTAAATATCTGTTTAACTTTCATTTCTCTTTACTACTTGTAGCACATGCTGTAGATTCAGGATGAACTATTTATGAATGTATATCACATGTGTCACTTTTGTATATCAATTCAGATTAATGAAAGTTTATTATTTTCACTATGTTGTCTTGCATTAATTGTGTTGGGTTGGATTATTGCAATTATTTTCGGGGCGTTACACCTAAGGATTAACTTGCCCCGCTTCATGAGAATACCAAGAAGGACTACGCTCACTATGCCTCATGCCGAATTTCTACCTAAGGTATCGGTCACTACCTTGACTTTCCTCGTTAATAACACACTTGAACCCCTTACTATCCACTACCTCGGCTCACCGCTTTCCCTTAAATTCAACGCCTCTTGGAATTTCACCTCATGAGCCCAAAATTTACACTTCCCAAACTTAACTAACCATAAAGGGGTCTAAATAGCTCAAATACTAACAAACCGTCCATACACACTTATAAAGAAATGATAACTCAACCAACCGAAAGAAAGCAATTTGCACTCAATCTCAAACTTACAAAGAATCATATCAACCCAGGACAAAAGGTCACCCGAATACATATTCAGCTCCATAATTACTTCCAAAACTTCCCCTTAAATCTCTTAACACCTCACTGCCACCTAACTCAAAATATACCTACAAAATGAGCGGCCCTAGTACAACTACCATATCTCCCAATTCTAATCAAACATGATATCAACATCTCGGGTTCATAACCCTTACCGCACAGACACAAAATACTCCTATTTCGAGGACAATAGTTACAAAATGAACCTTACCTTCAATATAGGAAACACACAACAAACCACATCAACACACTTTCGTACACCGCCAATCCAAAACAAAAGTGAATCCATAATTAAAAGCAACCACCATAAAACAAAACTAACTACCCTCAGTAGATTAGGAATAATTTTCTATAGAAGAAACTCAAGTCACTCCACGCTAACCACTCTTAACTACCCCAAAAACCAAAACTATCAACTCCCAATGACCTGATAAGGAATTCTTAAAGGTGTACTAAGGACACTGATTTATCTAACCCATTTCTTGGTATGATAACAACACCTTACCCTACACTAACCCATTAGACTCACGCTTTATCCTTTCAACCACTCTCCTTACTTAGCACCAAAACAACAATACTCCAACACCAAACACCCATATATCGGGTTCTACAACCTCTTCCACACCCTCTTAAGTCTGAAGTGGACTCTTGGGGCCAAAACCTCCAATTCCCCTTCGCAAAACAATATACACCACCAACGCAACTACATACAAAATCACATACAACCACACTACACCGAAGACCGATGAGGTCCATGATAGGCTCACTACCCACACCAATCTACATGCATCTGACAACAACCACAACACTACTCCTATCACTGCAAGACACAACCCTTTTGCTCTCCCAAGAAGCCTCCACTGCAATAAATTAAAACTTATACCTTTAACATAAGCCAATATCAACCAAACTGAACATACTGACTAGTATTACTCCACCCTCGCAATATTCTAACTAATCATAATGACCCTCAAAATACCCATCTTCCACAACTAACTCTACTGTCCACCCATTCTAAATCAATTTCGACCAAACACAAATTATTTAACATAGTGAACAATCCCTAAATCAAAATAAGGCTCTCCAGCCATCACATTCATAAGTCAAAATGCAGTAGTTCATACATGTCAATATGAAAATTTCCAAATTCCACAACAACTCATCACATTAAGGAAAACTCAAAATCACAATGTATCTAACTCATAAAATAAATAACCCACCATATATACATACAAAAACAAAAATCATTTTCCCTTCAATGGTCCACACCATACCGGTTATAAAACAGAACGACTACATAATAATTACAACCATTTGCCCTCCAGTCACAAAACAAGACAACCAAAACTAATTACCAAAAACAGCTATCCCTCCGCTACCATCACTATCACATTCCTAACCAAACAATGAAAATAGCTATGAAGGGTTATTCTAAACCCCCGGAACCCTCCAAGAACTATGATACCAAGGACAAGAGCTACTGATGTGATCCAGCTGGCCACACTTGAAACAAACACACATCTCCTCACTATGAGGATAAAAGTTCGACCCTCCAAAGGCACTCAAAGTTTGGCTTACTCAGTTCTGGTATTGGTATCGCCCCTGCCCAGACGGATATGGCAAAACCCGACTAGATTGAGGAATACCCAAACAAGTCCCCAGTTGCATACAAAAATGCTTAGTATGACCTGGTTGATTGCATGCATAGCAAATAGGTGGTCCTCGAATACGTGACTGGTACGAAGTTTGAACTAGTAAGGATCCCAATGATTGCTCCTGTCATGACCAAACCTACCCCGATAGGTTTAGTACCGTTACTAGCCAGTAATCTTGGGATTACCAAAGGCCTCTAAACAGATTAGCACCTAATAAGGGCCTGCTGAAGCAAATATATAAAACATACATAGTCCATTGAGCTGTGCAAACATACATGGGAGAGGAATTTGAAACTTATATTTATATACAATACGTGACATCATAATTACATTAGTCTTACGGCACGAAACCCCACAAATACAGATCTTACAAAAACTAGTTTAGACGAAACAGAAGAAAATGAAACTCTTAAACTTAATTCACAAAAACTTGATCACATCTCAAACGGGAACCTCTTCGAGAGGCACAAAAGTTGGTTGGAAGAAAAGAACTCCAGGCAACCTCACTAAGCCTGGTCTCGCACCTAATCTCCTACATACATAAATAATAGAATGAGCTGGAGCCCAGTGAATCACAACAGAGTAAGGGGGTTATGAATGATGTCGAAAACAGATTCAGAAATCAAAGTTCATATCAAAAACATATTCAAATTCATATACTTATACAGATTTCATAAGCAGTTATATGTGGAACATCCATTAGTTATTAGATCAGATTGGTCATAAGACCCACATGCATAGTCAGTACCAACGACTATAAAGGTTGACATCTTTGCGCACAAATAGCCATGGTATTGTTACCCCTAGGCGAGGGCCATGTGAACATAAGCTACAGTATTGTTACCCCCGGGCGAGGGTCACATGAACATAAACCACGGTATTGTTACCCCCAGGCGAGGGCCACGTACATATTGGCCACAATATTGTTACCCCCCGAGCGAGAGCCACGTGAACTAAGGAAGACACAAATGCATTTTAGAAAAATGGACATTCATTCATGATTCATAAAATAGAATTTTAGAAAACAGATCATATCATTTCAGTTAGAAAATACTTATAATCAAACATAGCTTTATAGAGTTGTTATTCACATATAACTCCAACAGCAGAAGAGTCAAATAGTCGAATCAACGATCTATGGCACGTGACCTGCACACATAACAGATACATATTGAAACATATGCTCCGAAAACACTTAACTTATTTCTTTGCTATCTTAGTGTGTTTCTAATTGTTATCCTCATTATTTGTCTTAACTAAGGCTTAGGAATGCCTAGAATGCAATGAGGAAGCCAAAATGTAACTGAAACACTTAGTCAAATTTTCAAAAACAGGGCAATCTGCTTGAGCGCAACTTTGGTCACTTGAGTAGTCTGCAAAAGTACTGGTTGCATGGTTTTTCGCTCGAAGGACGCTTGAAGATCGCTCGAGCCAAAGATTGAGTAAATGGGGTCTCCGCTCGAGTGCAACTTCCTATGCTCGAGCGGTTTGCAAAAGTCTGTAAAAACTTTTGGGAGCTCTCATTTTACGCTCGAGCACAACTTCGGTCGCTCGAGCGCAGGTTCTTACACTCGAGCCAAACCTAAACTCTGCAAAAGTACTAGGAGCTCACATTCTCCGCTAGAGCGCAGACTCCACCACTCGTGCAGAGGGTGCAAATTCTGGAATTTTCAGATTATTGATTCAAGTCCAAAACTCAATTTCAAAGCTTCAAAACACATCATTTTGGGCCAAAACATGGTAAAACATTGAGAAACTCATAGTATATGATGAATTACAAACCATTCGGAAAAATCAAGCCGAAAAGTTTTGCCAATTGTACAAAACAAAACTTGGAACTTAAAGAACATAATATGAAGACACCATGCACAAATTGTCTTGGCTTCAAAGCTTTCAAAACATGATCAAATGAGGTGTTTAACTCGAAAACATGTTGAATTCCTAGAACAAAGCCAAAATGAGGACATGCAAGAGGAAATTCTTTGGAAAACAACTTTAAAATGCCATGAAATATGCATGCATGCATGGGTTGAGTTTTGATTCTTCAATCTTAGCTTAATTCTTGTGATTTAACTCTTAATCCACTTGAATCCTAGCATTAACCAACTCAATCATATAACTAAAGGATTGAGTTCTTACCTTAGCTTCTCAATTGAGCTCTAGTGGACTAATTGTTGGAGTCTCTAATGCCAAAACCTTGAATTCTTTACAACTCTCCTTCCTCTCCTTTGGTTTCCAAGCTCAACTCTCTCTCTCTCTCTCTCTCTCTCTCTCTCTCTCTCTCACTTTTTTGAGTCCAAAGGATAAGGAATGAAAGTGTAAATTAATGGCCTTAGGTCAACAAGTCGCCTTATATAGGCTTGATTATGAAGTTTGATTAGTGACTAATTGATTGGCATTATTTATTTTAATTATTTGGTTCCGAATCAAATTGTAATTAAATTTACCATAATGTCCTAAAAATTCCAGACAACACATAGATGGAGTCAATTTCGTATTTTGTGGCCGATAAGGCCTTTTATTCACAGAATAGAACAAAAACACAAACAGGTATTTCTACGACGGACATATATAAATGCAAATAACATATAACACGTGTAATTAATGTAGAATTTCATCTTAATTACTTATTAGGCCTTCTTAATCAAAGATCATAAGCTAATCACAAGTCGGGGTTGCTACAGCTCCCCCTATGAGCACTCGATCGTCCTAAGTCCCAGTTGGCTAGAAGATCCTGTCGGTGCAACTATTGGTTGAGACAACAACCTTGCCTTTCTCCTTTGGTTCTTACTAGGTCTACCACGACCCCAAGCTGCAGGAGTTACTGAAGTGGCTTCCTCCTCACTCTGCCCCATGACTAGGACTGCGGCCTCCACGTGAGCCACCGCATCCATAAGCGCATGATAGTTCCTATGCCAAGACCCGACAATCCATTCTTGAACTTCATCACATAACTTACTCTCAAACTCCACACAACGGAGCTCTTCGGTTTTCACCAACTCTAGAGCGAACCTCGATAGATTGGTAAACCACACCTCAAATTGTGCCAAAAGTGTAGTACCTTAGCGCAACTTCAGAAATTGCTTCCTCAATTCTTCCCGTGTGGAATGAGCAACATCATCACTTCCTCGCTTAGACATCCTAATCAAAACAAACATAACAAATTTAGCACACCTCTAATGGTGCCCCCAAAAAAATCTCATACACTGGTATTAGAACACACAATGCATTCCATATAAGCACTTAGCCACCTAATCACACACGAATTATCATCTTAAGATAAAATTTGTTCCACGAAACCCCAAGAATTCCTATTAGAATGAAAATTGATCAAGTGTCCTTCTAATAAGACCTCCAGGTGTTTAACAGACACAAATCGCATCCTAAGGACCCAATTCCATGGCCACTTAGCCACAAAAGCATGTTATCGTTTAGCATATTGAGCATACAACATCTGTATCAAACGAGACAAACCCATTGTGGTAAGAACCACTTTCCACGTACCTAAAGTATTCAAACCTGGTATGCTTTAATACCAAGTTGTAACGCCCCAAAATAAATAAACATTCTACTCCCGTATAATATTACTAACATGCGGAACACAACAACAATATGATTATACAACATCATTTCCAACACATGCCTCAGAACATTCTTTTAGTCCTACAACATGAATTCTTATTAGAATAAATAAAATTAAACTATTACAAGTTAATGCCTGAAAGGCTACAATTTTCCAAGGCCTTGTCCAGTTACAATAAATGAGTCACAACTCAATACAAAGAAGCTCACGACTTAAATTACAAACAAATAACCACAGAAAACAATACATACGAGCCTCAAGCTCCAAGATCCTCCCAAGTCATCACCTTCACGAAGGCACACCGGTTCACCTGAAAGTGGTTTCCCTCATAGGATAAGTATAAAGCCTAGTAAAAATAAACTTAATCACATGTATGAAACTTAACAATGTCATAAGATGAATGCACATGAAATGATATGATAAAATATGTATTTTTTTCTCTTTGAAACAATGTAATACGAGATTTCCAAAACATCTTTCCAAATCAACAATATTCTTTCAAAATAATCAACTGGTAAATATAATGAATAAATCTCTAGGGCCAGTGTTCATAATAGTAACTATACAAGTCACTATGCCATTTTTATTGGTACTAATCAGAAGGCTCAGTACCTACCGTGCGGGTTTTAGGTCTTACACCTTGGATACATAGGCCAACTTAATTTTGCTTTAACACCACTTTACAATTTCACCATTTTTTTTTATCCTTTCAATAATACAATACATGCATCTCAAAACAACAATACGTTTTCCAAAACATTGAAATCCCCAATTACAAATCCATGATATGCATAATACGATGTATGATTTGTAAATATTTCTATTCCCTAATCCACATGCAGTTTCTACAACAATCAATACAACCCACCACCGGTTGCCAAAAATAATTATCTCTAATTAAAGACAATAACAACAATAATATTCCAAAGTCATAACCAAATCGGAATCCCAATGATTTATACAGAATCTCATGATTTCCAAACAACATTCACACTCCTCATGGGTCTCATGAATCTAAACCGAAAATATACAATTTTTTCAAAACCGTTCATATCATTTCCAGTGAAACCACTATTTCAAAAGGATAAATAATACTCAGTATTTTTCCAATAATTCAAACATTTCTCAACCAAACCTTATTTCAATTAAAATCCTATAACCATTCCAATTTCTTTCTTTTTCCATAAAAAAAACACCCAAAACCCTACTTTTTTATTAACTTTTGAGAAGCCCTTTAAAATCCAATTTTCTTCAAAAAATCATAACACAACAACCACTAGGTTACCAATCCCAAACCATAACCGAAAACAAGTCTTTTTCTCCAAATTTGTACATCAATAAATATATATCCAAAACTACTTTTTTGAAAAACCTTAACTACAAAAATAATAGATAACGAAGCTAAACAACATGCACACTGTTAAGAAAATCCCTTCCTCAACTCCAGAAGAGGAGAAAGCCCCAAAGCCCCAAAACTCAAAGTCGAAGAAAACAACAACTTCTCGATTAAAACAAAGTTCTCAATGTAACGTACCTTTTCTCCAAAGGACAAAGGTGTAAAGATCAAGGGTGGGGGTGTAATTGAGGTTTCAAGGTGAGCTTTAGAGAGAGAGAGAGAGAGAGAGAGAGAGAGTAGATCTAGGCTTTTGAAATGTTTAGTGAGAGAAAGAAACGAAAAAAGTGATCCAAAAAGTGACTTTTATAGACCAATATACACGCAAACTGCTCGAGCAACCAAAACACCGCTAGAGTGAACAAACACAATCAGTGAGACCGCCTGAGCTAACAAAGTTACTGCTTAATCACACAATGAAACCCTCCTAGAAGTTTTGCAGACAGAAGCAAACTGCTTCAGCGCAAGAAAGTTCGCTCGAGCGAACTAGCCTAGGCAGCAACTCATTTGAAAAACTAACTCCTAACCTGTTCCAAACACAACTATCACACTCCAACAACTAAACTCAACAAGGAATAGAATGAATAAAGGTATGAACAACCATTCAAGAATAGGAATCTCGTATTCAAAACAATAAAAGGGTCGGGTCTAAACTAAAATCGTTATAGTGTAGGTATCAACATTCATTTCAAAAAAGGAAAAAAAAAATGCATAATTGGGATACAAGCCAATTTTTTTATTTTTTTTGGGTTACATTACATCTCTACATTTTTACACTTTTAAAAAAAAAAAAATCAAAAAACTAATTTTTAACTTACTTCCCTAAACAACCCAATATGTACACATACATACATCATCCCTATGGACTCTACAACCTATGCATGCCTATGTATAATATCTACAACTACAGTTGTGCAAAATACTACTCAATCTGCTAAAACCGCACTAATCTGTATCAATCCACACCGCTCTATCCGTTAATCGCAGATTAAATTTTAAAATTTACGATCCGTCTTCTAAACCGCTCCGCTCTGCTATAATTAATACATATATATTTTTAACTTCTAATGAAATATCAAAGTAAAAATGAATATGAGAGAGATCTAAGATGTAAAGTTTGTTACAAATTAGTACTTATATATATGAAACATATTATGTAAAATTAGTTTGAGTTATATATGTAAAAAAATATTATACAAATTAGTGTTATATGTTATGCAAATGTTTGGTAATTGGTTACAATATTCTTTAATCCACCAATTTGTCCAAAACCTCCTAGGTTGCTATTTGCCAATCCACTGATCTGTCAATCCGCAATTCAATATGTAATTTTACTCTCAAACCTGTGTTGAGCCTGATCTAAGGAAAGAAAGGTTGAGGTTAGCCACTTCTATAAACTGAAAGCTTGCTAACGCTAAAGCCCTACAATAACTACGTTTAGGTAACGGTCAAAATCTTTAGATGTTATTTTTCTTTTGGAAGCATAGTGGCCCTAAAATCAAAACAACTTATAATTATAAGAAGTTACAAGTTTTTATTCTTTTTTTATGAGTGGTTATCATCATTTCTATATCCAAGATCTATCACTAAATCATAATCAAGTACTAGTGTTGATCGTAAACTGTCAACATCGTGATTCTTTACAAATTCTACTAAATACTGGCGCTACTAAATATATAGAATTTACAAGAAAAATAGTTGATAAAATATCTCAAGAAATTATATATTATCAACAACAACTAGGGATAGTATCACAAAAAAATAAAATAAAAAAAATACATGTAAAATAAAATCAATAAATAAAAATAAATAATATTCGTAATATTATTATTATTATTAAAATCCAAGTTGAACCACAAAAAATTGGGGCTACCTTGGATTACCCTTTCAACTTCACCTTCTATCCATATGGTACTTATATGTGTAGGTATCAGCATTCATTCAAAAAAAAAAAAAAAAAAACACGCAATTGGGATAAAAGTTAATTTTTTTAATTTTTTTGAGTCACATCACGTCTCTACATTTTTACACGTTTTTTAAAAATGAAGTAAAAAAAAAGTTGAAAAGTCAATTTTTAACTTACTTCTCAAAACAACCCAATATGTATGTATACATACATCATCTGTATGCACTCTACAACCCATGCATGGCTATGTATAATATCTACTATAACCACGGTTGTGCAAAATACCGCTTAATCCGCTAAACCCTCACCGATCCGTATCAATCCGCATCGCTCTATTCGCTAATCGCGAATTAAATTTTAAAATTTATGATATACCTTCTAAATCGCTTCACTCCACTATAGTATATATATATATTAATTTCTAATGAAATATCAATATAAAAATGAGTATGAGAGAGACTTAAGATGTGAAATTTGTTACAAATTAGTACTTATATATATGAAGCATATTATGTAAAATTAGAAAATATAAAAAAAAATATTATGCAAATTAGTGTTATATATTATGTAAATGTTTGATAATTGGTTAGAAATCTACCCCAAATTGCCTAAGTTGTGATATGTCAATCCGCCATTCAATTTGTAATTTACTCTCAAACAGCCCGAACCAAACCACGCACAACCCTAACTACAATCCCCTCAAATTACTCAGTCACAGCCCCTCTCTCTATTTCTCTCTCCTCCCAATATGCTCTATTTTCACTCTTCTCTGCCTTCACCAACTCCGTTACCACCTTCTTCATCACTTGGCTTGCCTCCTTCAAACTCCTCCTCAATCTCGGCCCAGTCTTTTCAAACCTTCATTAACATGTTTTCCTCTTCATCATGATCATCTCATGTCTCCCAATCAGAGCCAATCAGCAACAAAATCAAAACCAGGAAAACCATTGAAAATCTTAGAGAAATCACAAAAACCCACAAAATTGTCTCCAAACTTAGCTTCAAAAATGGTAGTTTCTGTTGGAACAATCTTCTGTGTAAATAAAATAAATTAAAACTAATTCAAACAAAATAAAATAAAAATTACAGAATTTATTTTGTCAGACCAAAGAAAAATAAAAGACCAAGTCGAGTGTGTGACACTCTGTCCTTAAGACAGATTAAGCCATTCTGATACTTACGGTTGGTAGCGTCTATCTCCTAGGATACAATGATCTTCACAAAATTATTGTAGCACTCCAAACAAATTTGTACGGCGAACCAAACCTGTGTTCTATACTCTCTTTATTTTTATTTTTCTAAAACTAGAATGAAGAATATATGCACTAGAGCAAAGTGGACAGCAAATGAGATGGGATTTTCAGACTGATTTTTTCAATTTCCAAGACAGCTAGAATAGTAGGTATTTATAGGCAAAGAATACCTGTCCGAACAGATGTGAATCTGTCCAAAAGATTCAGATTTGAATTTGAACAGGTAAGGTTTCAAATGAACAGGTGCAAACACTAACTGAACAGATAACTACTGGAAATAAGATCTGTTTGAACTGTGTGAACCTGTCAAACAGTGCAGATCCAAAACTGTAACTGCTGGGCAGTTATGAGTAGTTTTAGCAGTTAATCTGTTTGAAAATACGGACTGAAATTGGAAGTATATGGACAGGAAATTAATTCCAATTTTGACACAAAATTGGAATTTAATTTCATTAAGAATTTCTAAAAAAAATTCAAATAAATTTTATCCAAAAAATTAATAATTGAACCGACCCGACCCACATACCACACCCGCGCCCGGCACGACACAGCTGGAGCGGACGGACGGCGGCGACGGCGCGCGCACGTGTGTGGTGGTTTGGGTTAAGGTTTACTTTGTCCATAACTCTTCCCTTCTACAAACTTGGGGTGCTCCTTGGGGCCCAACCCGAGTGCTGTAGTCTGGAGCTTATATACACAAAAAAGCTTTCTTAAAGTTTTAATGTGGGACAACCCATTAAACGGAAACCCACATTTAAGTCTTCAAATATCCATTCCTCGAACCCGAAAACGACATCAACTTTCCATTCACTCATAAATGGTTTTGATAAACCATCTTTACCGTGTGACTTGCCATGCGGCAAGGAACACATCACCTCGTCGGACCTGCCCCAAAAGATATTCGGGGCCCACTCAATTTTGGGCTCAAAGATGGCCCAAAATAAGCCTATATTACACCATTTTTCCAATAATCCCCCACATGAATGGAATTTGACGGAGAGAAAATGTGACAACGTGATCTAAATACAGAGAGTATAGAAATTGAAAATATTCTTCAAAGGATAGGTTGTTTTTGGCTTTGAACCATCCCTTGTGAGGCACTATCGGATTTACTAGCTAACTAGTGAACATGATATCTTGAACTATTCAGCCGTTTGTGTAAACCAAGACAATAGAACTCACATAGTATATCCCCAGACATAGTTTAGTTCTCACTATTGTGTTCATTTTGGCCCTGAACAACCTGGTCTTTCATGAGTTCTCTCGAGAATTATAACCTTTCACAAATCTCATAGAACCGGCCTAGTTCACACTCATGTCGATGATTCTTATGAAGAGTATCCTATCATACTGTACTAGGTTTACCTAGATATAAGAATCATTAAAATTTTACTTCACCTAAAACGCTGCATACATCACTATTTTATCATAGAAATGGGTAGGAGTTAGACTCCCCAGTGATCCTTCTGAGTCGATCACAACTCGATTGTCCCTTTGAACCTAGGTCTTGGGATCTCTAGTCAACTAGATTGGGTTGCCGTTGTGGTAACTCTTATTTAATAGGCTTAAGTCCCATTCCCCTCGATGAATTCTCAACTAACTCTCTTGCTAACCCTTTGGTTAGTGGATCCGCTATGTTGTCTTTAGACTTCACATATTCAATGGAAATAATTCCATTAGAGAGTAGTTGCCTCACGGTGTTATGTCGACGACGAATATGTCGTGACTTACCGTTATACATATGACTCTGTGCTCTACCTATTGCTGATTGACTATCGCAATGTATACATATAGCAGGTACCGGTTTTGGCCATATTGGAATATCTTCAAGGAAGTGGCGAATCTATTCTGCCTCTTCCCCTGCTTTGTCTAAAGTTATGAATTCTGATTCCATAGTAGACCTAGCAATGCAAGTCTATTTGGAAGATTTCCAAGATACAGTCGCCCCACCTAGAATAAAGACATACCCACTAGTGGACTTCGAGTCTCTAATATCCGATATCCAGTTTGCATCATAGTAACCTTCAAGTACTGCTGGATATCTAGTATAATTCAGCCAATGTTACGAGTAAATCGAAGATATCTTAGAACTCTTATAATTGCTTTCCAGTGTTCTACTCCGGGATTGCTCGTATATCTACTTAATTTACTGACTACATAAGCTATATCCAGGCGAGTGCAGTTCATCAAGTACATTAAGCTTCCAATAATTTGGGCATACTCTAATTGAGAAATAATTTCATGTACATTCTTAGAAAGAAGCAAATTAACATCTACAGGTGTTCTAGCACGATGATCATCATCTTTGCTGAATTTGTCAAGTATTTTCTCAATGTAATGAGATTGTGACAAAGCATATCCTTCTAATGTTTTGGTAATTTTCATACCAAGAATTACATCAGCAATGCCCATGTCCTTCATATCAAAATGTTTATTCAATATTTTCTTAATAGTTTGAATCATATCATTATTACTACCTATGATGAGCATATCATCCACATAAAGACATACAATGACATAACCTTGTCTATGTTTTTAATATAAACACATTTGTCACACTCATTAATTTTAAAATCATTTGACATCGTTGTCTTGTCAAATTTCTCATGCCACTGGTTTGGCAGTTGTTTTAAACCATATAATGATTTAACCAATTTACACACTTTCTTTTCTTTTCCTGGAATAGAAAAACCTTCTGATTGTTCCATGTAAATTTCTTCATTTAACTCACCATTTAAGAAAGCAGTTTTTACATCCATTTGATGAATTTCTACATTGTATAAAGATACAATAGCAATTAGCATTCTAATGGATGTTATTCTAGTAACCGGTGAGTATATGTCAAAGTAATCAAGACCTTCATTTTGTCTAAAACCTTTGACCACAAGTCCTGCCTAGTATTTGTCAATTGATCCATCCGCTTTCATTTTTCTTTTGAAAATCCACTTGTACCCAAGAGGTTTACAACCTGGTGGCAAATCCACCAATTCCTAAGCGTGATTTTGCAAGATGGATTCAACTTCACTGTTGACAGCTTCTTTCCATATAGGAGCTTCAGGACTGGACATAGCCTCTTTAAAAGTTAAAGGCTCATTTCTAACAAACATGTTAGAAAATCTGGACCAAAAGATTTTGAGGTTCTAGCACGTTTATTATGCCTAAGTTCATCTTCCTCATTTTGATCTTGTTCTTGATCATTACTAGTAATAGCATCAAAAGATCTTTTATTAGTACTAGTCTCTTGTCTAATCTTATTCAGAAGCACATGTTCAAAGAAAGATGCATTCCGAGATTCAATAATAGTATTTACATGCATTTCGGAATGTTCTGATTTATGAATCAAAAACCAATATGCACTACTATTCTTAGCATAACCAATGAAAATGCAATCAATGCTGTTAGAACCTATCTTAGTCTTTTTAGGACTAGGAATAGCTACTTTAGCCAAACACCCCCACACTTTTAAGTATTTGTAGGATGGTACTCTTCCATGCCACAATTCATAAAGTGTTTGATTCACTTTCTTTTGGGGTACTTTATTAAGTATATAATTAGCAGAAAGTATTGCTTCCCCCCACAAGTTCTGAGGTAATCTAGAATTTATTAACATTGCATTCATCATTTCTTTTAAATTCCTATTTTTCCTTTCAGTAATTCCATTTTGCTGAGGTGAGTAAGGAGCGGTAGTTTGATGAATTATTCCATGTTCTTTACAAAACTCACCAAAAAGTGATTCATATTCACCACCTCTATCACTTTTAAGTTTTTTGATTTTCTTACCAAGTTGATTTTCAACTTCATTCTTATATCGAATGAAAGTTTCCAAAGCTTCATCCTTGATTTGAATTAAATAAACATAACTATATATAGTATAGTAATCTATAAAAGTGATTAAATATTTTTTCCCACCTCTAGTTTGAATTGATTTAAAATCACAAATGTCACTAGGAATTAATTCAAGTGGTTTTGTACTTCTTTCAATTGAGTGAAAAGGAGGTTTAGATAATTTTGCCTCAACACAAATTTCACATTTATAATTTGAATCAATGTCAAATTTAGGTAAACATTCCATATTAATTAATCTACGTAAAGATCCATAATTAACATGTCCTAGTCTACCATGCCATAAATTTGAAGACTCAAGCAAGTAAGAAGAAGATGTATTTTTATTAATAACTGAGGGTACAACGGTCATTACATTCATCTTGAAAAGGCCATCAGACATGTAACATTTTCCTACATACATCCCACTCTTAGTAAGTACAAATTTATCATTCTCAAACACTAGCCTAAACCCATTCTTAATCAACAAAGATCTGGAAACAAGATTATTGCGAATGTCCGGTAGATGCAGCACATTGTTGAGAGTGAGTTCCTTTCTAGATGTCATCTTCAGAACAATCTTCCCTTGTCCTTCAACTTTGGAAGTTGAGGAGTTGCCCATAAAAATTTATTCACCATTGTCCACTGCAGAATAAGATGTGAACATCTTTTTGTCGGCACAAATATGGCGAGTAACACTAGTGTCCACCCACCATTCTTTAGGATTTCCGACAAGATTTTTTTTGGAAACGATTGCAAAAAGAATAATGTCATCTACACCATTGGAAATATTGTCAACTTCGGTCATATGGGCTTGAGCAGGCTTCTTGCTTGTTCTTCTTTTTCTTTTGCCTTTACTACGGCAATCTTTGGCCCGATGTCCCTCTTTGTCACAGATGTAACACTTACCATTAAACTTGTACTTTTTTATTTTCCCCTCCTTGTGATGAACTTTCTCCATAAGACTTTCGTTTCTTGGTTTTTGAAGCATGTTCTACCACATTTGCCTTAAACTCCATAGGATGCTTACCAGCCCGCTTTTCAGAATTGCGATTGTCCTCCTCAATCCTCAAACGCATAATTAATTGTTCTAAAGACATTTCTTTGCGCTTGTGTTTGAGGTAGTTCTTGAATTCCTTCCAGCCTTGTGGTAATTTCTCAATTAAGGTTGCAACTTGGAAGGATTCACTAAGAGGCATGCCTTCTGCATGAATGTCATGCAGAATGAGTTAGAGATCTTGAACTTGGCTGATCACTGTCTTAGAATCAACCATTACAAAGTCCAAAAATTTGCCAACCACAAATTTCTTTGAGCCGGCATCTTCCATTTTGTACTTTTTCTCCAAAGACTCCCAAAGTTCCTTTGCAGTCTTGATAGGACTGTAGACGTTGTATAATATGTTGTCAAGTCCGTTCAAGATGTAGTTCTGGCAAAGGAAATCAGCATGTTTCCAGGCATCAACCGTAGCAATCACTTGTCGGTTGGTTTCATCCTCTTTCAAAATAGGAGCATCCTCACGGAGGAAACGAGCCAGGTTTAGAGTTGTAAGATAGAGCAACATTTTCTGTTGCTATCTTTTAAAATTAGTTCCTGAGAACTTTTCTGGCTTCTAACCGTGATTTACCGGTACTGTCACAACATGAGAAGGGGTTGGCGCAATCGTAGCCACCACACTAGTACTTGTTTGAGCATTTGTTTCAGTAGTCATGAATTCTAAATTCTAAAACAAAATTAGAATTAGAATTTATACTACATAGAAAATTAATTCAAATTCACAGAATTAAATTCTGTAAAAATAAAAAAAAAACAAGAATGTAACTTTTATTTTTCAATTAATTTGGAAATAAAGTAAAATTTATTCAACCAAATTAATTCCACGCAGAAAATTAAATTTCTGTAACACTTCAATAATTTAAAAAAAAAAAACTGAAACAAAATTTTTTTAATTAATGAACACTCAGAAAATAATTTCTAAAAATCAAAATTAATTTCTGACAAAATTCCACAAATAAATATTTTGAATTGTTAATGACACCAGTATATTACAACTAGTTGTTAAAGAAAATAGATAGTGTATTACTACTATCTGTCAAATAGCATATAATCACTATTTGTTTTTCCAACCAGAATATTACATTATAAATTCACAAAAAATAATTTCTATAAAAGAAGAAAGAGAAAGGGAAATAAACGAAAAATTCTGTAAACAGAATAATTCGAATCTGTCTTAAGATTGTTGGAACAATCTTCTGTGTAAATAAAATAAATTGAAACTAATTCAAACAAAACAAAATAAAACTTACAGAATTTATTTCTTCAAACCAAAGAAAAATAAAAGACCAAGTTGAGTGTGTGACACTCTGTCCTTAAGACAGATTCGCCCCGCTATGGTGTTTACGGTTGAGTGGCGTCTATCTCCTAGGATACAATGATCTTCACAAAATTGTTGTAGCACTCCAAACAAATTTGTATGGCGAACCAAACATGTGTTCTATACTCTATTTTTTTTTTCTCTAAAACTAGAATGAATAATATATACACTAGAGCAAAGTGGATAGCAAATGAGATGGGATTTTCAGACTAATTTTTTTTTTGTTTCCAAGACTGCTGGAACAGTAGGTATTTATAGGCAAAGAATACCTATCCGAATAGGTGTGAATCTGTCCAACAGATTCAGATTTGAATTTGAACAGGTATGGTTTCAAATGAACAAGTGCAAACACCAACTGAACAGATAACTGCTGGAAATAAGATCTGTTTGAATTGTTTGAACCTGTCAAACAGTGCAGATTCGAAACAATAACTGCTGGGCAGTTATGAGTAGTTCTAGCAATTAATCTATTTGAAAATACGGACTGAAATTGGAAGTATATGGACAGGAAATTAATTTCAATTTTGACACAAAATTGGAATTTAATTTCATTAAGAATTTCTAGAAAAAAATTAAATAAATTAATATTAGAACCGACCCGACCCACACCCGCGCTTGGCACGGCCGGCGGCGCGCGTGTGGTGGTTTGGGTTAAGGTTTACTTTGGCCATAACTCCTCCCTTCTACAAACTTGGGATGCCCCTTGGGGCCCAACCCAAGTGTTGTATTCTAGAGCTTATATACACAAAAAAGCTCTCTTAAAGTTTCAATGTGGGACAATTCATTAAAAGAAAACCCACATTTATGTCTTTAAATGTCTATTCCTCGAACTTGAAAACGACGTCAACTTTCCATTCACTCATAATTGGTTTTGACAAACTGTCTTCACCGTGTGACTTGCCATGCGGCAAGGAACACATCGCCTCATCGGATCTACCCCAAAAGACGTTCGGGGCCCACTCAATTTTGGACTCAAAGATAGCCCAAAATAAGTCTATATTACACCATTTTCCCAACAATTTCAAATCATCATATAATCAAAACCCAGAAAAACCATCTAAAATCTCAGTAAAATGGTCTTGCAACATTCGCCGGAAAATGAAGTAGGTAATCGTCTCTTTTTTTTTAACAACTCTGTACATGCACTACTCCACCCCTCACTACCACTGACTGTCGATTTTTTTGAACTTATCCTTACTCTTATTTCTTAATTTATATTTAATTAGGCACTCACTCCATAAATCAAAGTCTCATTTTTGTTGCACCAAAAGTTCAAGCGTTTTTCTACTTTGCCCAAAAGGACAAAAGTAAACACAATGACCAAAATAGGGAGAAATAGCATCACTCTACTTTTAATTTTATTTTTTATGAAGATACAAGAGTTTCATCTTCATTTACTTTTACTTTTATAGTTGAAATTATCTACTTTGGAAAAAACTGCCAATATTACTGAAAAATCTCCCGAGGCTTTCTTTCTTTACTCACCTCAAATTTAATGTTATTTCATTTTAGAACCTAGGTCAAAATTGTTATGAAATGATTTTTTATCTTATTTTTTTTTATAATTCTATATCAGTTCATTGGACCAACTAATTGGAAGGCCAGTTTCACCGTCCACTAGCAGGGATCCCAATTAAAGTCGAGATAAAGCCTGTATGGATTGACCCAAAAAAATTATTTACACTTAAGAAGTTTTGAACTTGAGACTTTAAAAGAAGCACACCTCTAGAAAATGGTTACTTGGCCCATGCAAAGAATGAAAAAATGAATTAATCACTTAAAATATTAGTTTATTTTGTTAATAAAAATAATGTATTAGTTGGTCATACTAAAAATAATGAAATATGAATTTCATAGCATTTAAATATTAAGAAAAAGTGATATTTTTGAAAAATCAATTTCTAGGAACAATATTTGTTCTTGAAAAAACAAGGAAAAAAAATTTTATGGGGTACTTACAAAAAAATAAAAAATAAAAATCCCAAGGTTTCACTATAGCGACCCCGGTCTTTCTCCAGTTGGTTGTTGTATCCGGACTTAGGTTCCGTGGATTCTATTATTATATATTTGTTGTTGTCATCCTTTAATTCCTCATTTTTGAGTTATAGGATGTGTTGTCGTCCTTTAATTCCTTATTTTTGAGTTATAGGATGTTTTGGGAAGGTTAGGAGTGTTTGGGAGCAAAGGGTTGCTGCCCAAAATTTTGGCCCTTCGCTTGAGTGAGCAGTTTGTTGCTCGAGCGAGATCTTTGTTTTTGGTCCTTTGCTCGAGCCAGGGTTTCTTCGCTCCAGCGAGAGACTGCGTCTGGGCATTAGACCTGAGGGCTGTATTTCTTGGCTCGAGCGAGCGAGGTGTATGTTTTCGAGTTCTTCGCTCAAGCGAGCATTCTGTCGCTCGAGCGAGCTTTTGGGTTGCAGACCTGAAGCTTTGAGTTTTTGGCTCGAGCGAGACTTCCTTCACTCGAGCGAGCTTTCTTGTGTCTGGTCGCTCGAGTGACCAATCCTTCGCTCGAGCGAGCCTGTTTAATATAAATATGCAGCAGCGTTTTAAACATCTTTTTTTCATCCTCTTTTGTTTTAAAAACCCTAGGTCAGTGTTCTCTCTCCCTCCACTCACCTTCTCTCTTAGGTTTCATCTATTTTTTAGGGTGTTTCTACCCTAGGTCCTTTATTATAAAGATAGAATGGGTTGAGGGCTTCGTTTTAATCTGAAGAACTTGGGATTTGGAGTGCGTTGGTCTTTGGTCTTCATCTTCGTTTGGGTTCTAACTTTGAGGTAGGGATACCCTACTCCATACTATAGGTTTTGTCCTAAGTTTTGGTCATTTTGATATGTTAGTGTCGTTTGGTAATTTTGGGAAAAACTAGGGTTTGTATTATAATTTGAGAAATAGGGAATTGTTCATATATTAAATTCCACGTGATTGTGAATCATGAAAAAATGACATTGGTAGTGTCAAATTGAGAAAATTGAACCTTAGGGTTGATTTTGAATAAAGGGGGAAAAACCTTAACTGTTGTAATAAATTAATTTGTATAATTAATTTTGGAAAAAATTGTGGAATTAAGTTTAATTCATGAAATTGGGGAACTATGGGATTAAATGGTATAGTTGGATAGTTTAGTCACTCACCTATGAAAATGTTGAGTTTACATTTGTTGATACATTTATTTCTTGTTTAGAAATAACTGTTTTGGGCTATCGGTGGAGGATAGTTGTGATTGTTGTAGACATTGCATGTTGATTAGAGAAAACTGAAACTAATCTCATTGAATAAGTCATTGAATATGACGATTGAATTAATACAGCAAATACGTGTATTGATTGAATATTGTGTATGACAAGTGTTTAATACATTGTATATACATATTGTTTGGGAGAAGATAGGGGATGTACTCCATGGTTTAAGGGAAGATAGGGGATGGACTCTTAAACCTATTTAGGAGGAGAAAGGGGATGGACTCCATTAGTACAGCAATTATGTGTACTTATTGATTTATGGAAGTGTTTTAATATGAGCCTTAGTCTCATTTAAATTGTTGATATTGGAAGTAACGTTAACGTGAGATGTAGTCTCATTTTATAGTCTGGCCAAGTTCTGAGCCATGTCCGTATAATTGGAAAGTTGAATAATAACGGAAAGTGAAACATGTCATGGACATTATTGTCATGAAACTGTATAGTGATATAATGAATTTATAAGTGTTAACCATCTATCGAATGCTATTGCTTTAGTCAATTCTTATATTTGATTTAGTATATTTCATTGGTCAGGGCTCACCCTATAAGAACATCATTTTCAGGTCCAGGTGATATGCTAGCTCCAAGGACTTAGCTTGGAAGGATTTGGATTTGAAGACTTGTTTTTAGTTATTTGTTTTATTTTGATATTACGTGTAAACTCAAGTCCAGCGCTTAATTTGTAGTTGAGTTAGTACTCACGTTTTGTGTTCAAGTGTTGGCTTGGAAAGATGTAAGCCTGTATGGCAGTTACTTTCGTTGTTATGTGTAATGTCTTTTAATAAGAATACTCTGATGAATGGAATAATGTTTTGTTTTCTTTCACCAATGCATGTCAATATTGTGTATATTATGGGTTTATTTTGAGGGCATTACATTCACTCTTATAATAAAATAAATCTTGAATTTTTTATTTTGGTAATTTAAATCCTATACTTTTAATAAGTTTTCAAACTAAATTATTTGTCTATTTTTGTTCAGTAAAAAAAAATTAAAAAATAAAATATTTTAATCATTAAATTCAACTACACAATGTATTTTAGACATTTTAAGTATACCGAGTTTAAAGAATATTTTTTTTTTCTGTCGATTTTGGTTTAGATGAAAAAATAAATTAAAAGATTAAAATTTAAATTGACAAAATTAAAAATTTAAGATTTATTTTATTATAAGAATTAAACATTGGAATTTTTTTTTTTTTAATGTAATTACCCCCAAATTTAATGTTCTAATAAGAATGATGGCCTGATAGAAATATAAGCGGACGAGGATTTGCAAGATCATATAAGAAGCTTTTTTTAAGCCCTTTCTCAACTTAAAAGCCTAAACTAGAGCTAACCACGAAAATCATAAAAATCTCAAACAGGTCCAATCTAAGCGAAATCGTACGAGTTTAAGAAACTTTTAGATAGCGTTTGGTAGAATTTTAAAATTATGATTTGAGAATAGAGTTGTATTTTAAATTTGTGAGCTTTGGAATTATGATTTAAATTTGAAAAATTTATTTGGTTATGAGTTTTTGAAAAAAGTTTTGAATTGAGTTTGAAATTTTTGATGTGACATATAATATTTGATTAAAAAACTTACAACTTATTACCAAATACACAATCCAAAATTCTATTAAAAGCTCATAATTTTTTTTTAAAAAAATCTAAAAATATTTTTTTTAAATAAAAAAAAAAAAAACTATTCTGGTCAACCAACCGAACGTCCGGGGGGATAACCGGGTAGACGAGTTTTCAAACGCAGATGTGGAATAAATTTTGAAAGCTGTATCCAAACAGAGGGTTCACGTGAAAGGGTAGAATTATAATTAGAACACTGCACCAAACATAGCCTAAATTTTCAATTCTAGCCTCACTTTTTTCACACAATGGGCTTGGGTAATGACCTACATGCTAATCTGTCTATTGTACAGTTAACGAAATCATCAATCTTTCTCTCCTATCATTACTATAAAAACACTAAAACATAATGGTTAATCATGATCTTTCATAAACAATCTCAACTTTTTCTTTCTCATTAAGCATGATCTTTGAAGGTGGGATTGTTTATGGTTATAATTTATCATAGTTTTTTAATCGTAATATTACCTTCAAAAAACTGTGATTGTTTCTACAAAACAATTTTTTTTTGGTATTATTAATTTCAGTTTACAAAAATAAATTGTGATCAATTTTGGCCTTTTTTTTTTTTTTCAAAAAATGGTTTCATGAAACCTTTTGATGCTACTATAGCTACTATGTTCTAATGAAGAACTTCAAACACTACTAAAAAAAACACTTTTTGCGACCGCTATAAACCATCGCAAATAATAAAAAAACAGTCGCAAAAAGACTTTTTGCGACGGCCCATGCGACGGCAAATGGGGGTCGCGAATATGGGGGTGGCAAATACTTTTTGCGACGGCAAAGCAACGGTCGCAAATTATTTGCGACCACCTAAACTACTTATGGCGACCGCCATTTTGCCGTCGCAAAAAACAAAGAAAAACACTAACATGATCTTTGGCGACCATCTTGTTACCGTCGCAAGAAATTAAAAATAAAAATAAAAATAAATAAATAAATAAATATGACGATGGGAAAAACTCCTTCATTTACATGCATTTGTTCTCCATTCCATAGTAAAAAAGAAACACTTAAATCTTGATATGTCTTTCATATTCACTTATTCTTTACATTGACTAGAAAAGGCATCAAAGAAGTGTTATAAGCATCTGGCAGAGGGGGGCTCCCTTCTTGTAAGCATATCATGACTTCTGAAATTACATAGAGATATTAAGATAGAAAAGAGAGCTAAAGAAATTAACAAACTTCATGCCACCATAACAGAAACCCTTGCCGCTAATGAAATAGTACTTGCGAGTCACATTAAGGGGAACGACGTCCCTTCCAGCTCCAGTTGTCCAATTATGAACAGGATGGTCAGAAATACAATTCTCATAATCTGTTTTGTTCACCTCCAGCACGTTCATTTGGTTTCTATCATACACAAACTGGAAATGAACAAGAAAAGTTAACAAACAACAACACATCGTTCCACAACAAAAATCTGGAATGAAATGTTTAAATGGCCTCGGGGACATGGCATTGATACCAATTTTTAGACTACAAGTATACAACGTGTCAACCGTTGAAAGCAACAGGCGGAGAGGCAATTGTGTGTTGAGAACAATTAGCTAAATGACCATTATAAAAGAGAAAAATAAGAGCAGTAGATAGGTTTAATAGTTATACAAGGAACCTTGCACTTTGGACAAATCTCCTCGATCATGACAGCTAAT
Organism: Camellia lanceoleosa; assembly: GCA_025200525.1. Taxonomy (NCBI): domain Eukaryota; kingdom Viridiplantae; phylum Streptophyta; class Magnoliopsida; order Ericales; family Theaceae; genus Camellia; species Camellia lanceoleosa. The sequence goes on along the minus strand of CM045771.1, from coordinate 76,518,928 downwards.
CAAGTATTGAATTTTAATATGTTTTGTTGGCAATAGTTTGTATCATCGTTCACATTACAAGTAGTGTTTTTCCCAATTTGCATGTGTCCAATTGTCAAATAACCATTATTTTTTCCTGATGTCTCTAACCCATAGGTCTCTCCCTGCCAACCAACCCATTCTTTGGTGATTTATTTTTTATTTTTGACACAGCTATGCAACCTGCTACTGATTTTAGATGTATTGTAGTGAGAATGCAGTTCACAAAACACAGATATCAATAAAGAAAACTAATCATTATAATATCACAAATGATTAATAATAGTATTATGGCCGCTACCATAGTATGACAATAAATAGTGGATCCACGTCAGTTAGTGGAATGCAATCTGAGGAATTTGAAGTTGGTAGTATTATGAGGCCTACACAACTATTGAGAACAAAAGGATAATTCGGTACAAAAATTCTAGAATGTCATCGTGAGAGTAATCTAATGAAATAGACGCTAAACATGAGAGGCATTCAAAAGGGAAAAGATAGTGATAGGTACCTCTGCCTGCAAAGAAAGTTGTCTGTTTCATTTGAGGATCAATTCTAGTTTATCGTTTGAGGATCTTATAATTTCATAAGTGAATTAAAAGTGAAATTAAATGAAGACACTTGGATTTCATCGGTCATATCATATTCTCACCACACTCGGTTGAGTTTCATCTTTTAAGCGACCTAATACAAATACAATGAAATAAAACTAGATTCTTCGATCATGTTATCCAACAAGGTGATTTGTTTTCCTCGAAATAAAATAAATTTTTTTTCAAAAACTAAGCATGTAAAAGCTGGATGAATACGAAGATGTAAGAACATACACAAGTAAGGTTCTCAACAATGACCAAGTAAATCAATGCCATTCTTCATGCCGATGTGATCCTCTAGTAGATAGCAAATCATGTCTGAGGAAATCAAGTAATTACGCATGAATAAAGAGTCACAAGTCACCTTTATGCTAACAACATACAAGGAATTGGAACCTCAACTAGTCTAACATGTTAAACCTAAGACCATTGTCTTGCAAGAGAAAATTAATAAGGCTAGTTGATGTCAACTGTCATAGTAAATCCCACTAGCTGAACGCAGACCATTTTGTGTTCAGTTGGAAGTAAAAGGAGGGAGGAAATCGAAAGAGATCAGAAAACAAAAACATATAAATTGGTACAGAACCTAACCATGTTAATTGTTTCAGAGGAGCAAAGGCATGGAGCAAACCTATTGTAACGCCCTGGAAATAATGACATTTAACCCAACAATATTGACATGCTATGATATATAAAAGGATCCACGTTCTTTCATTCAACAGGGTTCTATTACAAAACGTATTACATGTTAACAACAAAAGCAAATGCCCTAAGGGCTTACAGCTTTCCAAGTTAACACTTGGTTACACGAAAATAGAGTGCTAGCTCATTTACACATTAAGCCCTAGGCTTGAATTTACATGTAACACTGCAAAAGGAAAGACAAACAAAAGTCCATCCGCCACTAGCCTTCCAAGTTATGTCCTTGGAGGTGGCATGCTACAAGACTAAAAAGATGTTCCCATATAGGGTGAGCTACTGACCCGAGAAATATACTAAACCAATCATAAATAATGACTAAAAGATTAACAATTGATAGATGGTCCATTCTCTTACATTCTTTCATCACTTCAACAAGTATAAACAAAACAGATATATTCACACTTTCCATGACAAGCATACATGCTCTGCCAATATTTTCTAGATAAGCATACATGCTCTATCTACGGAGTTCATCCCCTATCTCCTCCCAGAAACATCCGGTTTAGAGGTCCATCCCCTATCTTCCCCTAAACCGTGGAGTCCATCCCCTATCTCCTCCAACACAACACAATGCATATATATATCACAATTATACACATCACATATCAATACATAAAATCTATGTATTCTTCCCATCGTCATAACCCATGACTCAATTCAACTTCAATTCCTCGTTTTCCACAATTAATTATTCAAATTAATTAATCAATGTAATTAGGACGTTTCCATGATTAACATTACAACCCTTAGGTTCCAATTTCACTAATGTTTCAACATTAATCCCATGTTTCTATACCAAACATGCTTCTAGGTTTATTATAGACAAAACCCCAAACTTTTATAAAATTACACAATGGCCCAAAGTTTCCCAAAATTTCACAAACAACAACCAACATATCAAAATGCTAAAATTCAAAGACAAAATCTATAAAAGGAGTAGGATATCCCTACCTCAAAGTTTAAGCCCAAAAGGAGATGAAGACCCAAGAATCAAAGTGCTCCAAACACCGACTTTTTCAGATTAAATCGAAGCCCTCGACAACCTCTACCTTTTTAACAAAGCAAGATGGAAAGGAAATGATCCTAGATAGATCAAACCTTAGAGAGAGTGTAAAGTTAGAGAGAGAAGCTCTCAGATCTGGAGGATTGGATCAAAAGTTTATAAAAAATCTGATTTGAAACTCGCTGCTGTCGAACTGATATAAATAGGCTCGCTCGAGCGAAGACTTGGTCGCTCGACCGAACGTAAAACCGTAGCTCGAGCCGAAAAGGTCTCGCCGAGCCAACATCCTAGAAGCTCGCCGGCGAATAAAAGCTCGCCGAGCAGAGCTCGACCTTCAGTTCTGCAACTAGACGACGCTGAAGCGAAACCGCCGCCGCCGGCGAAGACCAAACCAGATCGCTCGAGCGAAGAATCACCGCCGAGCGAAATCATGGTGTTCAGTCAGCCAGACGCAGCCACTCGCTCGAAGCGGCCGCCTGCTCGACCCACTGACATTAAAAACTCAACGCCGCTCGGCGACAAACTCCTCGCTCGAGCGAAGGACAAAATTTCTGGGCAGCAACCCTTGGCTCCCAAATACAACCAACCTGAAACAAACCTGCCCAACACATCCTATAACTCAAATACAATATATGAAAGGACGTAAACAGGACAACAATCCACTACCAACATCCACGGACACACGTCCGGATCACTGTACGACAAGGGTAAACCCGGGATCGCTATAACCTCCCCCCCTTAAAGAATTTCGTCCCCGAAATCAAAACAAGTTTTTGAAAAGCAAGCCTCTTTTTTTTTTTTTTCTCCATTTTAAACAATGTCATAACACAACATTTAACAATTCGACCCATTACCGGTCATCCATCTCCTATTAAGAGGCATTTCTCAACATGTACATTTCAACATGCAATTTCTTTCCATTTCAACCATTTCCCACATATATGGTTTACAATTTATATCATAAGCAATAATCATGATACAATTTTATTTCTATAATATAGCCAACATATGCAATATTATAATCAACTCCCATAACAAGGCAAGTTCTACAACATTTACATTAACCAAAACATACACCATGTTTTACAACTTAAGACATTTCAAATGTTCTTAAAGTTCATTACAATTTACAAAATTGCAACACTTGATTACACATCAACAAATAAGTCCGGATATTTCTCACGGACTCCCAACTCACGCTCCCAAGTGGCCTCCTCCACTCGTGATGTTTCCACAAAACCTTAACCAAAGGGATGGTCTTACCACGCAGACTTGATCCCGCCTATCCAAGACTGAACCGGCCTCTCCTCATACGAGGCATCCTCATCTACCTCTAAGTCGGTCCAATCCAACACGTGTGATGGATCCGGTTCATACTCAAGCATACTTACATGAAACACGTCATGAACTCCGCCAACCGTGGCGGCAAAGCTAAACGATAAGCAACCTCGCCAATCCGCCAAGGACCTCAAAGGACCAATAAACCGAGGGGACAACTTCCCACTCTTCCCAAATCTCAACAAACCCCGCCTAGGTGATATCTTCGGAAAGACGTGATCACCCACCTCAAACTCTAACGGTCTCCTTCTACGGTCAGCATAGGACTTCTGACGACTGGGTCAGAACAAGCCTCCTACGGATAAGCTCAACTTTCTCCGCTGTCTCCCTAACCAACTCCGGACCCAACAAAGGTGTGTCACCCACCTCGCCCAACAGACCGAGATACAAGGTCGGCCATACAAGGCCTCAAATGGTGCCATACCGATACTAGGCCCAAACCGTTATTGTAGGCAAACTCCACCAGTGGTAAGTGCCTCTCCCATGTCCCATCAAATCAAGGACACAACCTCAAGCATATCCTCAAGGATCTCAATGGTACGCCGGATGCCCATCACCGAGGATGATAAGTCAGACTAAAGGTCACTTAGTACCTAAAGCACTCGCAAACTCGCCACAACCTAGCAAGAAAACGAGGATCTCTAACTGAGATGATCATCTCTGGGACCCCCTGCAATCTCACTATGTCCTGAATATACAAGTCGGCATGATGATCTCATCGAATCTCTCACGCATTGGAATAAAATGCGCCGACTTGGTCAACCTCTACAACCACCCAAATAGTGTCACTACCCCACCGAAGTCTTGAAGACCTACAACGAAGTCCATGGTGACATGCTCCCACTTCCACTCGGCAATAGGCAAGGGTTGTAACAAACCCGGCCGGCCTTTGATGCTCGGCCTTCACTTGTCGACAAGTAAGGCACTTAGACACGAAGATCGCCACATCTCTTCATACCCCGCCACCAAAACCGACGACCCAAATCCCGATACATCTTAGTACCTCCGGATCGCCGCAAGGCGCGAATGATGGAACTCTGAGTACCTCCTCTCGACAGACTCGCACAAACAGACGGTCTCGGTATCTCAAACTCAGTCGGGATACGCCACAAACCTTTCTCAACTTTTCCACTGGAGATCTTCTCCGAGGGATTCTACCTCAAGATCACCTCTCGTGCCTCTACCACTCGAGTCACAAGTGTAGGTCACGCAACCACGAAAACAAGGCCGCAGCCTTCAACGGATTCGCCGAAGCAAGTCAAACTCGCCAAGTGCCCCCAACATCTCCCACTCTCGGATGGCTACACAAGCTACATCACTAATGGATTTCCTACTAAGAGCATCGGCCACAACATTGGCCTTCCTGGTGATAATGCAACTCAAGTCGTAATCTTCTATAAACTCCATCCACCTTCGCCTCAAGTTCAAGTCTTTCTGAAAACAGATACTTGAGACTTTATGATCCGAGAACACCTCGAATCTCTCACCATAAAGGTAGTGCCTCCAGATTTTCAAGGCAAAGATCACAGCCGCCAACTCTAGGTCGTGTGTAGGGTAATTCTTCTCGTGTATTTTTAACTGACGTGAACCATAGGCTACTACTTTCCCCTCTTGCATTAACACACAACCCAAACCCTCTCGTGAGGCATCACAATAGACTGCATAACCCAACCCTCTCTCCGGGATAATCAAGACTGGAGCGGTGGTCAATCTAACCTTCAATTCCTGAAACGACTTTTCACAAGTCTCACCCCATACAAATTTGACTCCCTGGCGAGTCAACCTAGTCAACGGCGAAGCTAACCTGGAGAAATCTTTCACAAATCGACGGTAGTACCCGGCTAATCCCAGAAAACTGCGAATCTCAAACACATTCTTTGGCTGTGTCCCGTCTTGCACTGCCTCAATCTTGGATGTATCAATGACACCCCTTCCCGTAAACTACATGGCCTAAGAACTTGACTTCTCTTAGCCGTAACTCAGACTTCCCAAACTTGGCATACACCTATGGGCTCTAAGCAATTCAAGCACCACTCAAGTGTTCCTCGTGCCCTTGCTCTGAGGGTGAATAGATAAGAATATCATCCACAAAAACGACCACAAAACGATCCAAGAATTCCCGGAAGATCCGGTTCATCAAGTCCATAAAGACTGCCGGTGCGTTGGTAAGCCCAAATGGCATCACCAGGAACTCATAATGGCCATACCGCGTACGGAATGCCGTCTTCGGAATATCCTCCTCTCTGCCCCTCAACTGGTGGTAACCCGATCTCAAGTCTATCTTAGAGAAACAACGGGAACCCTTCAACCGGGTCAAACAAGTCATCTATACGGGCATAGGGTACTTATTCTTAATCAGAGCTTTGATTCAACTTCCGTGTCGATACACAACCTCAAGGCACCGCTTTCTTTTTTAGCAAAGAGGGCCTGCTCCCACGGCGATACACTAGGGCTTAACGAAGCCCTTATCTAGCAATTCTTGAGCCGAACTTTCAACTCAATCAACTCTGCCGTGCAAAACGGTAAGGTGCCATAGAAATCGGCGCCGTCTCGCACTAAATCAATAGAGAACTCGTCTCTCGGTGGGGTGGCAAATCAATAAGATCCTCGAAAGACATCTGCGTATTCACAAACTACTCTTGGCAACTCAACTGGGTCTCATCACACTCACCATTCTCAAAACTAGCAAGTAAACTACTAAGCTCATTCCGCCATGGACCGCACCCGTGGCACAATACTACCAACCCGGTCTCCTAAAAAGTGGAAAAACTCCCGTTCATCAGACAAAGTAACCCTCTGCGGTAGCAATCAATAACCGCCGGTATGACGATAACTACCCATACCCAAAATAACATCAAAGCCCTTCATGGGCATAACTACAAATGGAAAAGGAAGTCGATGATCGCCGACCTCTAAATCACAACCTCTACATCCGTGCCTCAAAATTAACTCACCCCAATAGGTGACACAACGCAAATAGGAGATGCTAAAAGTGCTAACTCCGCCCAACACGATGCAAATGTAGCAGATACAAAAGAATGAGATGCACCCGTGTCAATCAACACTCTAGCAACCGAATTGCAAAACAAAAAGGTACCTCTCACTACTGATGGAGCCGGTACTAGGTCTGTAGCAACAAAGATACACGCTACCAGAGGGCCCTCGATCTACTGCTCGCCTCTCGGAGCATAGGATCACAGATCGACGGGACGACGAGGCCCGGATTGGCCCTCGAGGCTGCCAGACCGAGCTGGTTGAAATCCTCGTCTGTCTAGAACCAGACGCCTCGGTGTGGCACTCAACCGTGGGCAATACCTCTTCATGTGCCCGGGCTGTCCACACTGGTAACACGATACGGGCTGCCCCCTGCCCGAACTCTGACTCTGTGGTCTGGCCGACGGAAGCGACTCTCGACCCCGCCTTCAAGCAACAGAAGCCTTGTGACCCGTGGCCACACTTGAAACAGTGAACTTCCCTGACCGCCTCCCGGAGCTCGCTGACTCTTTCGGGAAAGTCGACCGCCAAACCACTGGGACGGGCCGAGGGTTATAACCCTCCGCCTCCCGCCATCACTCCGTCCTCTTGGCCCCTCTTGGAGCCCCCATGTTTCTCCTCTTCTCCTCTGCATCATCAGCTCCATATGAGCCGCAGATCCACCAAATGCCTCAGACTCTCGAATATAAGGTCCACCAACTTTCAACTTGAGGTCCCACCTCAACTTCCGCTCAAACTCATAACAACGGCGCTTCTTAGCCACAAGTTCAGTGCAAACTCGACAAGCTAGTAAATGTAGCCTCAAACTCGCCACAGACAAACCCTCGCTAAGCTTGGTAACCGATCCTTAGTCTCTCCTAGCCATCGGATAAAAACCTCTCCGAAAGCATTCACAAACGCCACCCAAGTACCACCGCATCGAACTTTCTCATACTTCCACCATTGACCAAGATCTCCTTCACCGAAGGATGCCAAGGTCACTTTCAACGCCTCCATCCTCAATGCCTAGCATTTTAACGCTTTACTCATCTGTTTCTAGCCACTGCTCGCCTTTCAATGGCTCCTTAGGATCTCCAACAAACTCCTCCGTTAGACCGAAGAACTCCCTCTTCAAGAAAGAAGGTCCCGCCTCGGTTCGATTTCGCTTCGAGAATACCTAAGGCCCCCGCTATCTCTCGGGCCAAGGCACCCATGGCCTGCTGACCCACTGGCTCGGCCACATTGGCCTGACCAACCCCTTCCTGAACTGTCGGAACCTCATCCGGTAATGGCACTTCCTGCCTCCTAGGCCTACCACGCCTACCACCTCTTGCTCGTCCTGACATCCTAATAAAGGTAAAACAGAACGTTAGCACCTTTATACAAGTGCCACAACTAGACACTCACGGCCTAACGCAGGGATAACTGCAAATCATTACACGTAAGCACATAAACACATATAGCACTTACGAATTTCATTTCCGGATGATGATAGTCCCAAGGCGTTACTAGAGTACTGGTTAGAAACAGCATTGATCAAGTGCCTTTCCAACAAGACTCCCAGAAACCCAAAGACCCAATCAACATCCTAAAAACTAAATCCCATACCCAAATAATCACATAAGCATGTTATCACATAAACATATAACAGTACACCTAAGTCTCTATCAAGCGAGACAAACCCATTGTGATCCTAATCACTTCCCACGCACCAAAGTATTCAACCCCAGACGCCTCGATACCAAGTTGTAACGCCCTGGAAATAATGACATTTAACCCAACAATATTGACATGCTATGATTTATTAATGGATCCACGTTCTTTCATTCTACAGTGTTCTTTTACAAAACGTTTTACATGTTAACACCAAAAGCAAATGCCCTATGGGCTTTCTGCTTTCCAAGTTAACACTTGGTTACACGAAAATAGAGTGCTAGCTCATTTACACATTAAGCCCTAGGCTTGAATTTACATGTAACACGCAAAAGGAAAGACAAACAAAAGTCCATCCGCCACTAGCCTTCCAAGTTATGTCCTTGGAGGTGGCATGCTACCAAGACTAAAAAGATGTTCCCATATAGGGTGAGCTACAGCCCAGTAGAAATATACTAAACCAATCATAAATAATGACTAAAAGATTAACAATTGATAGATGGTCCATTCTCTTACATTCTTTCATCACTTCAACAAGTATAAACAAAACAGATATATTCACACTTTCCATGACAAGCATACATGCTCTGCCAATATTTTCTAGATAAGCATACATGCTCTATCTACGGAGTTCATCCCCTATCTCCTCCCAGTAACATCCGGTTTAGAGGTCCATCCCCTATCTTCCCTCAAACCATGGAGTACATCCCCTATCTCCTCCAACACAACACAATGCATATATATATCACAATTATACACATCACATATCAATACATAAAATCTATGTATTCTTCCCATCGTCATAACCCATGACTCAATTCAACTTCAATTCCTCGTTTTCCACAATTAATTATTCAAATTAATTAATCAATGTAATTAGGACGTTTCCATGATTAACATTACAACCCTTAGGTTCCAATTTCACTAATGTTTCAACATTAATCCCATGTTTCTATACCAAACATGCTTCTAGGTTTATTATAGACAAAACCCCAAACTTTTATAAAATTACACAATGGCCCAAAGTTTCCCAAAATTTCACAAACAACAACCAACATATCAAAATGCTAAAATTCAAAGACAAAATCTATAAAAGGAGTAGGATATCCCTACCTCAAAGTTTAAGCCCAAAAGGAGATGAAGACCCAAGAATCAAAGTGCTCCAAACACCGACTTTTTCAGATTAAATCGAAGCCCTCGACAACCTCTACCTTTTTAACAAAGCAAGATGGAAAGGAAATGATCCTAGATAGATCAAACCTTAGAGAGAGTGTAAAGTTAGAGAGAGAAGCTCTCGATCTGGAGGATTGGATCAAAAGTTTATAAAAATCGATTTGAAACTCGCCTCATTTAATCGATATAAATAGGCTCGCCGAAGGAAGACTTGGTCGCCGAGCGACCGCATACGTAAAACCGTAGCTCGAGCCAAAAAGGTCTCGCCGAGCCAACATCCTAGAAGCTCGCCGGCGAATAAAAGCTCGCTGAGCCAGAGCTCGACCTTCAGTTCGCAACTAGACGACGCTCGAAGCGATTTAACCGCTGCCGGCGAAGACTAAACCAGATCGCTTCGGCGAAGAATCGCTCGCTCGAGCGAAATCATGGTGTTCAGTCCAGCCAGACGCAGCCACTCGCCGAGCGAAGCCGCCTGCTCGACCCACGGACACAAACTCAACGCTTCGCTCGGCGACAAACTCTCGCCGAGCGAAGGACAAAATTTCGGCAAAGAACCCTTGGCTCCCAAATACAACCAACTCAAACAAACCCGCCCACCACATCCTATAACTCAAATACAATATATGAAAGGACGTAAACAGGACAACAATCCACTACCAACATCCACGGACACACGTCCGGATCACTGTACGACAAGGGTAAACCCGGGATCGCTATACCTATTGTGAATTTGTAACTAAGAGAAATTAACAAAGTACACTCAAGTCTGATATATTTCACAAGTGACAGTTTTAAGGTGGGCAGGGATCAAATTGAAGCTGGTTTACAGCCCCAAATTAATATACAAGGTGTCCACACTTCATAGCTTCCAATTGTATTTAACATTAAGAATGAATGTGGAGTCTATTCCAATTGTATTCAAAATGAATGTCTATGAAGTGTGGAGTCTATTCCAATTGTATTCAAAATGAATGTGGCGAGTGACAAAGGAGATTCTCTATTTCGATTGCTTTACCTTAATATGAATTGCAAAAGCGTATTCAGACCATAGTTATAAATATCACTCAGGGGATGAAGAGATTTAAGGAACTTCACAAATGACACAAAAATAAAGAAAAGCACTGTCAATCCAATCTTTCAATGTTCAAATAAATTGATGTAGTACAGGTGCTTAACATATACCAAGATTAACTAAAAATGCATTATATGATATGCTCAGTTTCAACAGAATCCGATTCCATAAGAATATAAATAGAAGATTAAGCTACTAGATGACTTACATATAAGCCAAGCTAATAGCTTTTCCTTAAAGTCGTCAAGTAATAAAACCTAATTTTGACAAGCAGAAGTTGCACCAATGGAGAATTATTGGGCTTGGGGATTATAAATTGTTCAAAACTTCTCCCATTCACATAACACGTAAGTCAACTAAGAAGTCAGGAGAACAAAACAATGAAATGCACTGCATCATCAGTAAAAAATGGTCCATCGCCCATGCAAGAACACAAAAGAAAGGCTGGGTTGCACATTTGATTGATTAACTTTTTCAAAAAGAGATGTCCATCACACGTTACACTCTCTGAGAAACATGGGGTGATGAAAATTAGTAGTCAGCGAGAAAGAACAAGTATGTCTTTCATTGTATTATCCCTATCTTCATTTCACCCATTAATAATGTAGTAACTCCTAGCCTAAGTCAATGAAGTCATCCTCAAATTTAGTAGCGCAGAGCAGCCACTTTTTTTTTTTTTTTTTTTTTTTGGGATAAATAGCAATGCAGCCACTTATAAAAGAGGATATCTCTTTGATGAGACAAAATAGCAGTCCATGTATCATAAAATCCAACTATAATCAACTGTGTAGCAACCAAGAAATAAGTAGAAGGATTTTTTTGATGCAAAATCATTGCACATCTCAAACAACCAAAAACAAAATTGACAGGTGGATAGGAAATGTGATGCAAGATGTTACTGTAATGACTCCTAGCCTAGTCAATGATGTCATCTTCAAATTTAGCAGAGAAATGTAGCCACTGATACCAGATGAGATCTCAAAAAATAGAATAGCTATCTATGTACTATAATATCAAGCTAAGATTCCACAAGAGGGTCTGTAAGAACATTGGGGGTGTTCAGTGAAGATTATTTTAAGCTAAAAGCTGATAATCAGAAAGCATAAGCTAAAAGCCACTACAGGAAAAAAGGGTTATGGTGGCGTTTTTATAACGACGTTTTTTGAAACGTCACTGTTATTAACATTTAACGGCATTTTATAAATGCCGCATATTATTGTAACCAAAACGGCACCGTTTTATAATGGGAGGCGTTCAAAAACGCCTCCGAATGCGGTATACCACACGCGCCTTTTCAATCCTTATTTTGTATCTGGCCCTCTCTCAACCCATACGCATACATCATTTTGAATCTGAGCCCTCTCTCTCTGCCTCTCTCTCTCTCTCTCAACCCTCTCTGAGCTCCATCGAAGATTCAGATATTCAAAGCTCCATCGAAGCAATTTCGGAGCTCCATCGAAGCTCCAGATCGAACTGATTTCGAAGCTCCGTTGAAGATTCAAAGATTTCCATCGAAGATTCAGATATTCTAAGCTCCATCGAAGCTCCAGATCGAACCGATTTCGAAGCTCCATCGAAGCTCCAGATCTGAACTCTGACCCCTCGATTACTCGCATTTCAAGTAATATGCACATTTCGACCCAATTCTTCCTTTCCCCAGCTTTCGACTCGGTACACTTTCGGTGAGTCCTCTCTCTCTCTCTCTCTACTTAGATATGTCCATGTATCTCAGTATATGTATTTGTTGATTATGTTGATCTTTAGTCTTCTGACTTACCATGTAGAATATGAGATGTTATTAAAGTAGAGTTCAATGGGTTACTGATGATTTCCACATCTGAATTTGTGTTCCTTAATTAAGTGTATATGTATATATGTGTTTATTTTATTTTTTTATTTTTTTTGTATAGACACAAATTGGTGAATTTTGACAGTGTTTGTTCTTCAACTTGTAATTTGGTGATCATCTAGTTCTTTATACCTTTCTTTGTGATTATTGGTTTTTCCTCACTGTCTCTTTCTTTCACACAAAGTGTTTGATAAAATGCCAAAGTGAAATTTATATAATTTGTTGGACTTGAAACTGATGCACACTGTGTATTATGTAACAATGAGAATTTGCTGAGAAATGAAGAAGAAATGGTTGAGTAGTGGAATGTGTATATATAAGCAGATCAAGTGAAGAAAAAGAAAGAAAATAGAGCTTCAAAGAAGAAGATGAGAAATAATTCTTATTTTCTGCAGATTCAATACATCACAACTTCACATAATATATTTCTTGATTTTCTCATCTCTCTCACACCCCTTTTTATAGCAGATTTTGTCTCACATTACAATTCATAGCTAATTAACTGCCAGTTGGTTATACTTCTAGTAGGGTTTTTTCTTTTTCTTTTTTCGGTTGATAAATACCTCTAGTTTGTCTTCTCTCCATTTGCCATGTCATGTAACAACCCAACAACTAAGAATAGTTCTATCCATTTGCCATGTCATGAAACCATTCTATCAATTGAGTTAAGCCTAATACTGAAACCTGGAAGCAAAAAAAAAAGTTTTGTTTGGCAAAGAGTTCTGTCTACTCCATTGTCACCAGGAGTGGGTTAACTAAGACCATTTTGAGCAGTTTATCTCCAGGGAAAGAATTCATCCGTAGCATATTTGAATTTTGTGACTGTGCCTAAAGTTTGACTCTTTTTGTGATTATATCATTGAAATTGACATACGCCTCCCATGAGGTCCTCTTGCATATTGTGTTGAAGCTCAAAGAAAAGCACCTTATTTGGCTTCAATAAGCGATCCCTTGAGACTTTCAATGTGCTACTTCTTCATAATTATTTTCACAATTGGTCTTTGTTTGTGGTGGCTAAACATCTCTCCTATACCTCATAATTTTTGTGGGAGTACACAATATTCTATTCACTAGAAGATACTTTAGCCTTCGTTATCCTTCCCAAACAAAGGAAACTTCCTTGGCAACATCACGATTCTATGGGTGGGTGATGAGACCACCCCTTTGGAATCACAAGTCTGTTCATCATTGAATAATGAGTCTATTCATCATCATAAGGTATATTACATGATATTTTTTGTGTATCTATTGTTATAGGGCAACAAAAAATCTTTGTGTGTTAATGAGCCATAGTTTCAAAAGCATTGGAAGCTTTAACTTGTTTTGAAGAAATGTAATTTTTAATATGATCACTGGGCATGGAATTAACTTACATATCATCTTCTTAAATGATACTTGGCAATATTATTAAGGTCAGACTCTTGGCCTCATGGTGACTTGGGCTTGTAAAGGTGTCCTACAATGTGTTTAAACACCATTGGATGCATTACCTATGTGCTCCTTTTTGTTTATTACGTCTTTTCTTTTCTGTCATTTATATGAATTGAATGTTGTTTGTAAGTTTGTAGTTTCTGCCTTGTAGGTTGAGCAGTTGCATAAAATTTTTAAGCTTTGTGGCTCACCCTCGAGGAATCTTGGAGAAAGTCAAAGTTGCCTCATGCTACCATTTTCAAGCCCCAATGACCTTATAGACGCCGTGTTGCAGATACATTTAAGGACTTCCCCTGCACAAGCCTTAGAGCTTATGGAGACCCTACTTTCCATAGATCCTGGCGATCGTGGTTTTGCAAACCGCTCTACATAGTGAGGTATGAACTATGAAGTTTCTTTAAAGTTGAATTTTCTAGAATGCTCTTGGTTCTCTTGAAGATTTACCCTTTTATATGGTCGACTTTGGGAGCACTAAGTTAAAATGATGTGAACAATAGGCATGTCGCTTGCCTTCTGTCAATTTGGATAGAGAGTATAACATCTACAATTTAATCCAAGAGTATGAGGGTAACTTTATTTAAGAATCAGAACATAAAGTGCTTAAAGGGCAAACCACAAGGGTAGAAGTACATACCTCCTAACCTTAGTTATAATTTGCAAAAAAAAAAGCGGTCGCCTCAAACTTAAACCTGCAATCTCACACTTGGCACCAAACTTCTACCATTGCACCCAACAATGGCCCTTGTCGATATTACATATTTGATGTTCAATAAACTTTCTCGTCCGACTTTGTCCATTAAGTAATAGGTCGTGGGTTTGCAAATATGGTTAGTGACACGTATTTTTTGTGTCTGCTTCCCCAAATCATTGTGAACTTTGGAAATAGCTTTAGTAAACCGTGGTCATTTTGTCTGTGTAGAGCTCTTGATGCTTTTTTCTTTTATCATTGAACTCTCTCTCTCTCTCTCTCTCTTATGAGTATTGTTGAATTATTTTTGTTTGGAACTAATTATTATTCTCATTTCTGGTCATTTATTAAATTACAGCAATATTTTTCCTTGGCTGATATATATTTTCTCATTGAGGAACTTGTTTCTTTCTTTTTGTGGAGTCTTTGACTTTGTCCATAAAGTGCTTGTTTCTTATTATATGCTAAATATATTTTCTCATTGAGGAACTTGTTTCATTTTGTCTGCCTTCCGTTTAATAACTAGTGGCTTAATTGTGCTATGTATTGTTTTGCAGGGAGAGTTCCAACACTACAAGAGGGAAATAGAATGGAAAATATATTTAGTTTTCCATGGTCGAAAGATAGTCCTATTGTTCTTGGTATGCGTCATGTAGATAGCACAACCTGCTGTAGCTCTACATTTATAGATCCCTTGATTTTAAACTGAATTTTGTTATGACTATTGAGCAGGACCGAGATTTAAGGATGCATTCCAAGACCCAAATTCATACCTTGCCATAGAGCCCATCTTTGAGGTATTGTGTCATTTTTAGGGGAGATATCTCACAAGCTGGGAACTCACTCTCTGTTTCTCTCATGTGCGTTCGTTTCAATTACCTTCCCTCTTCTCACACATGATTTCAAGTTCTTCTCTTTATATATATTTCTTTGACTTTTACAGAAAGAGAGGTATATAGTAACATACAACCCTTCAAAGGGAAATATATATGCATTGCTCAAGGATCAAGCAAAATCAGATGACATTTTGAAAGTAGCTTTCCATGTGAGAATCTCAATTCTTTGTGTTATATTGCCTGTAATTTAGTATAGTTGTGTAAGATGATTTTACCTTGAATTATAGGCTCATGTGCTTCTGCATATCATTCACTCATCAAATCAGAATCAGCCTCCTTATAGGAAGCATCGAGAAACTGATCATTCAGTGTTTATGCGTTCTATTACCGATCTTCAATCTCATATTACTGAATCTTGTAAGATGGTCTCAGCTTTATATGGGCCTTTCAAGAGCAAAGCTACAGAACAGGTAGGATGAATTTTTATAACTTGATTTTTTTTTTCTTCATATTTAATCAATATTGACTCGCGTTAGCTAAAATGTGTAAGTTTGCCCTGTAATTTTGCTTAATGAATGAAGATTAGTTATGAA
Source organism: Camellia lanceoleosa (assembly GCA_025200525.1). Taxonomy (NCBI): domain Eukaryota; kingdom Viridiplantae; phylum Streptophyta; class Magnoliopsida; order Ericales; family Theaceae; genus Camellia; species Camellia lanceoleosa. The sequence goes on along the minus strand of CM045771.1, from coordinate 76,503,006 downwards.
TTATATAAAAACAAACTGAGAGGTTAGGAAGATAAGATACATAATTGTCCATTCTAAAAGGTTTATCCGTGTTATCATCTGCTAGCAAGCAATTTGTGATCCAGTTTGCACAATCCGAAATATGGGGCCTGCACTAAATTGGTGATGAGAGTTATTGTTTCTTTCACTCTATGTTGCTAATATAAAAAATGACAAACTGAACATTTAGACTTTAAATTTTGGGAAAAATGTTAACCATACATAACTCAAGAAACTTAAGAGAATAGTGCAAACAGGAAGCAAATTGTGTTGTGGCCTTGACATGGTCAACTCATGTTAGGTATTTTCTGCTTGGTACTTTTGAAGGACTTATCCCCAAACAGAGAATGGATTTTCATTGTTTTCTGTCTTTAGGTATTTAGCAAATGTTAACCATACATAACTCAAGTATTATTTTCTGTCTTTAGGTATTTTGGCTTGAAAAGATCAAACAGAGAATGGATTTTCATTGTTTTAAGTATTCACCACTGGATATTCTAATCAGTCTGTCTCTACCTTACAGCTAGGAGTCCCGTTCATACCTGGAAGTAGACTCCACAAGTCATTACAGGCAAGTTAATTATATAGTCACATTAATTTCTTTATTTTTCTTATTTTACACTATTATGAGAAATTAATAATAAATTTGAAGATGTGTTGTTTCAGGGAAAGAAGAAAATGTTTCAGGCAAAGAGGGAATATGATGGAGTTTTTTTTATTTGTTCTTGTTCTTTTACTTTTCCCTCCCTCTAATTCTTTTTATCTTGTTTAATTGGATTATAGTGTACTGTATGATTCCAAATGTATCATCTGTTGCATATAGTTTAGGCTCATCTTTGGATATAGTTGGAAGACAAGTGGTATTTTTAATATTATACGCCATATTAGTGTGCTTTCTATTCCTTTTTAATTTTTTTGGGCAAATTACACTTCTTGACCATTTTGATTTTAATTGATGTATTTAAAGTCTGAATTGTTTCTATTCTTAGGTATGCAATGCATTGTTTCTTATTTTTAATTTTGTTTTCAAGCTTAGTTTATTTATTATTTTAATAAACATCAATTATTAGTTCTTGATAATTATTTGACAGGTATTTTTCAAGCTTAGGTTATTTATTATTTAATAAACATTAATTATTAGGTCTTGATAATTGTTTGAAAGGTATTTTTTTTGTTCAACCATATAAAATTAGCACAATTTAAAAATTTTAAAAAAAAAGGCTATGGCGGCGTTAAAAAACGTCACTATATCCCATCCCAACGACTAGATTTTTAAAATGTATGAATGTCTGCGACGGCGTTTTCAAAAACGTCGCTAAATGTCATAGTGACGTCATTGCCAGCTAGGAAGGACATTTTGCGGCGATTTTAAAAACGCTGCCTATAGTAATATGACGACGTTTTTCAAACGCTATAAAGTTATAGCGACGGCCGCGTCGTCGGCGTTTGGTACTAAACGTCACAAAAAGAAATAGCGACGTTTTTAGTGCTTTTAGCGGCGTTTTTTAAACGCCGCTAAAAGTGAATTTTCCAGCAGTGAGCACTCCTCCCGCAGCTTTTGGAAAATCAGATTATTTAAGATATCTCTTCCTAATAAGCTATATGCAAAAGCTACACCAAACAGTTTGCCACAAACTCCCAAATTAAAATAAGCTATAATTTGCTTATTTTATCCCCACATGTCACCAAAACATCAAGCTTGTGGATCTCTTTCCACAAGATAAAACAAATACACTAGATTTCATGAATCATTCAAAACAAAAATTAGAATGACAACATAAACATAAGAGCTTCTTTTGGAGGGAAACATGTTTATAAGGTTTATCTACAAAAAAAATGTTTATATTATAGTAACAAAGCTGAAGGGAAACATGTTTATAAATTATAAAAATCAAATGAAATAACACAATACAGTGATTTCGAGACATTAACAAAGAAGGATAACTTCTCACTATGTAAAATGGAAGCTAGTTTGTCATTCTTTACTTCAATATAAGGAACCTACCTCATTTGAAAATAAATATGAGAGACGCAAAACCAACTCATCCCAGGGATCCTGTACAATGGTATCATCAGTTGTAGCATTGATACCTAGCTGCAACAAAAGAAAAAGAAGGAAAAAAAAAAAAAAAAAACACAAATAAGAAAATTTTCTTTTGATTAGTCAATCAGTGATTTCCCATGGGCATGAGAGACAAACAACAATAGGCAAACCCTGGGCATTCATTTTCAGTACAACTAAGCATATGATTTCATATTTTAAGTTAAATAAGTGAAACCCAATGGCCCTAAACAGTGCACAGCCAACATGTAGCCAAAGTCAAAAATCAAGCAAACAAAAACAAAATGATTAAAAAATCACAAGAAAAACAAAAAACAAAAACATGAATAAAACAAAACAAAACCTTCAGTAACACCATTTCTGCGCAGATCGCATTGCGTCCTTCTTTCTCTTAAAGGTTTACGATACAATGAAAACTCCGGAAGTTGCAAGCAACAAATGATAAAGACAAGGTCCTTCGTGGAATGTCTCACCAGGCATTCATTTTGAATAGACTCTGATTTCCTTAACCATATAGCATGCTTGGCATAGTTATTTGTGTTTAAAACAAGGACAAGTCTTACCACATACCATGAACCAAGGGATCCGGTGTCATTGGGCATCTCAAACGAAGCTTCATCTACGTTGATTGCTTCTTGTAATTGAGTACTTTGGATGAGTAAACATAAAGACCTACACCAAGACAAAACAAGATGTAATTTTCAGAACCAATATTTTAAGTTCACAAACCACAAATCTGAAAATCCCTATGAAATTGTTATCAAAGGAAAAACTCACAGTTGGGAGGGTGAACTTCACTCATGTCAGAACTTCCATGGCTTGTCCACATGTCGCTTAGTGGAATTCTTTGCTCTGATCCACTCAGCTCATCCAACATCGACTCGGCAGCTATTAAATCTGCAATCATGACAGCAGTGGAAATCACAGGCCATTCAGGAAGGCCAATAATGGATGGAGACAAACCTGCAGGAGTTTTCGCAACTAGAGCTGGACATGTAAACCCCGAGAGAGCCATCAATCCAGGACTGGTATATGATATCACGCCAGATGAGTATATCACTCATCTGTGCACCCTGGGATACACAAAATCAGAAATTTTCGCAATTACTCACAGGAATGTGAGTTGCCATGAGACTTTGCTAGAGAACAGGGGTTTTAGCCTCAATTATCCCTCGATTTCGGTAATGTTCAAAAGAATGACAACAGATGCAAGTTTATAAAAAAGTTTCAATAAAAATTAATATTCCTATGTTTATAGATACAAATGTGAGTTTCAAAAGAAAGACACTATGTACACAATGAAGCTCAAAGATAGTCTTTGTGTGTGTGCGCGCGCGCACGTAATATAGGTGAATTTTGAGGTAGATGAAACGCATGAGAGGTGAGCTTACTCTGCTGCATTTGAGTGCTCTGAGAGAACTTTTCCATGGCAGAGTTACGGTTTCTCTGCGACGAATCGCTCAAATTACAGAGAGAGTAGATAATGTGTACGCAGATACAAAGAGAGATTGAGAGAGATTGAGAGATTGAGAAAGGAATAGAGATTGAGAGATTGAGATAGAGACATAGAGAGATTGAGAGATCAATCGATTGAGATCAAGAGGGATAGGGAGATTCATATCGGTGAGCGAGAGCGACAACGAGAGAGAGAGGTTGAGCGAGCCAAGCTAGGGCAAAAGCAAATAAATAAAACGAAATAGGAGAAATATATGTTAAATATAGATTGGAGTTTTTTTTTTTCTTTTGCGACGGCCAAACAAGCCGTCGCCAAAAAGTAGTCGTATAATATTACTAACATGCGGAACACAACAATAATATGATTATACAACATCATTTCCAACACATGCCTCAGAACATTCTTTTAGTCCTACAACATGAATTCTTATTAGAATAAATAAAATTAAACTATTACAAGTTAATGCCTGAAAGGCTACAATTTTCCAAGGCCTTGTCCAGTTACAACAAATGAGTCACAACTCAATACAAAGAAGCTCACAGCTTAAATTACAAACAAATAACCACAGAAAACAATACATACAAGCCTCAAGCTCCAAGATCCTCCCAAGTCATCACCTTCACGAAGGCACACCGGTTCACCTGAAAGTGGTTTCCCTCATAGGATAAGTATAAAGCCTAGTAAAATAAACTTAATCACATGTATGAAACTTAACAATGTCATAAGATGAATGCACATGAAATGATATGATAAAATATGTATTTTTTCTCTTTGAAACAATGTAATACGAGATTTCCAAAACATCTTTCCAAATCAACAATATTCTTTCAAAATAATCAACTGGTAAATATAATGAATAAATCTCTAGGGCCAGTGTTCATAATAGTAACTATACAAGTCACTATGCCATTTTTATTGGTACTAATCGGAAGGCTCGGTACCTACCATGTGGGTTTTAGGTCTTACACCTTGGATACATAGGCCAACTTAATTTTGCTTTAACACCATTTTACAATTTCACCATTTTTTTTATCCTTTCAATAATACAATACATGCATCTCAAAACAACAATACGTTTTCCAAAACATTGAAACCCCCAGTTACAAATCCATGATATGCATAATACGATGTATGATTTGTAAATATTTCTATTCCCTAATCCACATGCAGTTTCTACAACAATCAATACAACCCACCACCGGTTGCCAAAAATAGTTATCTCTAATTAAAGACAACAACAACAATAATATTCCAAAGTCATAACCAAATCGGAATCGCAATGATTTATACAGAATCTCATGATTTCCAAACAACATTCACACTCCTCATGGGTCTCATGAATCTAAACCGAAAATATACAATTTTTCCAACACCGTTCATATCATTTCTAGCAAAACCACTATTTCAAAAGGATAAATAATACTCAGTATTTTTCCAATAATTCAAACATTTCTCAACCAAACCTTATTTCAATTAAAATCCTACAACCATTCCAATTTCTTTCTTTTTCCATAAAAAAAACACCCAAAACCCTACTTTTTTATTAACTTTTGAGAAGCCCTTTAAAATCCAATTTTCTTCAAAAAATCATAACACAACAACCACTAGGTTACCAATCCCAAACCATAACCGAAAACAAGTCTTTTTCTCCAAATTTGTACATCAATAAATATATATCCAAAACTACTTTTTTGAAAAACCTTAACTACAAAAATAATAGATAACGAAGCTAAACAACATGCACACTGTTAAGAAAATCCCTTCCTCAACTCCAGAGGAGGAGAAAGCCCCAAAGCCCCAAAACTCAAAGTCGACGAAAACAACAACTTCTCGATTAAAACGAAGTTCTCAATGTAACGTACCTTTTCTCCAAAGGACAAAGGTGTAAAGATCAAGGGTGGGGGTGTAATTGAGGTTTCAAGGTGAGCTTTAGAGAGAGAGAGAGAGAGAGAGAGAGAGAGAGAGAGAGAGTAGATCTAGGCTTTTGAAATGTTTAGCGAGAGAAAGAAATGAAAAAAGTGATCCAAAAAGTGACTTTTATAGACCAATATACGCGCAAACTGCTCGAGCAACCAAAACACCGCTGGAGTGAACAAACACAATTAGTGAGACTGCCTGAGCTAAAAAAGTTACTGCTTAATCACACATGACACCCTCCTAGAAGTTTTGCAGATAGAAGCAAACTACTTCAGCGCAAGAAAGTTCGCTCGAGCGAACTAGCCTAGGCAGCAACTCTTTTGAAAAACTAACTCCCAACCTGTTCCAAACACAACTATCACACTCCAACAACTAAACTCAACAAGGAATAGAATGAATAAAGATATGAACAACCATTCAAGAATAGGAATCTCGTATTCAAAACAATAAAAGGGTCGGGTCTAAACTAAAATCGTCATAGTGTAGGTATCAACATTCATTTCAAAAAAGGAAAAAAAAAACGCATAATTGGGATAAAAGCCAATTTTTTTTATTTTTTTGGGGTTACATTACATCTCTATGTTTTTACACTTTTTTGAAAAAAAAAAAAAAAAAAAAAAAATCAAAAAACTAATTTTTAACTTACTTCCCTAAACAACCCAATATGTACACATACATACATCATCCCTATGGACTCTACAACCTATGCATGCCTATGTATAATATCTACAACTACAGTTGTGCAAAATACTACTCAATCCGCTAAAACCGCACTAATCTGTATCAATCCACACCGCTCTATCCATTAATCGCAGATTAAATTTTAAAATTTACGATCCATCTTCTAAACCGCTCCGCTCTGCTATAATTAATACATATATATTTTTAACTTCTAATGAAATATCAAAGTAAAAATGAATATGAGAGAGATCTAAGATGTAAAATTTGTTACAAATTAGTACTTATATATATGAAACATATTATGTAAAATTAGTTTGAGTTATATATGTAAAAAAATATTATACAAATTAGTGTTATATGTTATGCAAATGTTTGGTAATTGGTTTCAATATTCTTTAATCCACCAATTTGTCCAAAACCTCCTAGGTTGCTATTTGCCAATCCACTGATCTGTCAATCCGCAATTCAATATGTAATTTTACTTTCAAACCTGTGTTGAGCCTGATCTAAGGAAGGAAAGGTTGAGGTTAGCCACTTCTATAAACTGAAAGCTTGCTAACGCTAAAGCCCTACAATAACTACGTTCAGGTAATGGTCAAAATCTTTAGATGTTATTCTTCTTTTGGAAGCATAGTGGCCCTAAAATCAAAACAACTTAAAATTATAAGAAGTTATAAGTTTTTATTCTTTTTTTATGAGTGGTTATCATCATTTCTATATCCAAGATCTATCACTAAATCATAATCAAGTACTAGTGTTGATCGTAAACTGTCAACATCGTGATTCTTTACAAATTCTACTAAATACTAGCGCTACTAAATATATAGAATTTACAAGAAAAATAGTTGATAAAATATCTCAAGAAATTATATATTATCAACAACAACTAGGGATAGTATCACAAAAAAATAAAATAAAAAAAATATATGTAAAATAAAATCAATAAATAAAAATAAATAATATTCATAATATTATTATTGTTATTAAAATCCAAGTTGAACCACAAAAAATTGGGGCTACCTTGGATTACCCTTTCAACTTCACCTTCTATCCATATGGGACTTATATGTGTAGGTATCAGCATTCATTCAAAAAAAAAAAAAAAACACGCAATTGGGATAAAAGTTAATTTTTATAATTTTTTTGAGTCACATCACATCTCTACATTTTTACACGTTTTTTAAAAATGAAGTAAAAAAAAAAGTTGAAAGTCAATTTTTAACTTACTTCTCAAAACAACCCAATATGTATGTATACATACATCATCTGTATGCACTCTACAACCCATGCATGGCTATGTATAATATCTACTATAACCACGGTTGTGCAAAATACCGCTCAATCCGCTAAACCCTCACCGATCCGTATCAATCCGCATTGCTCTATTCGCTAATCGCGAATTAAATTTTAAAATTTATGATATACCTTCTAAATCGCTTCACTCCACTATAGTTTATATATATATATATATATATATTAATTTCTAATGAAATATCAATATAAAAATGAGTATGAGAGAGACTTAAGATGTGAAATTTGTTACAAATTAGTACTTATATATATGAAACATATTATGTAAAATTAGAAAATATAAAAAAAAATATTATACAAATTAGTGTTATATATTATGTAAATGTTTGATAATTGGTTAGAAATCTACCCAAAATTGCCTAAGTTGTGATATGTCAATCCGCCATTCAATTTGTAATTTACTCTCAAATAGCCCGAACCAAACCACGCACAACCCTAACTACAATCCCCTCAAATTACTCAGTCACAGCCCCTCTCTCTATTTCTCTCTCCTCCCAATATGCTCTATTTTCACTCTTCTCTGCCTTCACCAACTCCGTTACCACCTTCTTCATCACCTGGCTTGCCTCCTTCAAACTCCTCCTCAATCTCGGCCCAGTCTTTTCAAACCTTCATTAACATGTTTTTCCTCTTCATCATGATCATCTCATGTCTCCCAATCAGAGCCAATCAGCAACAAAATCAAAACCAGGAAAACCATCGAAAATCTTAGAGAAATCACAAAAACCCACAAAATTGTCTCCAAACTTAGCTTCAAAAATGGTAGTTTCTGTTGGAACAATCTTTTGTGTAAATAAAATAAATTAAAACTAATTCAAACAAAATAAAATAAAAATTACATAATTTATTTTGTCAAACCAAAGAAAAATAAAAGACCAAGTCGAGTGTGTGACACTCTGTCCTTAAGACAGATTCGCCCCGCTACAGTACTTACGGTTGACTGGCGTCTATCTCCTAGGATACAATGATCTTCACAAAACTGTTGTAGCACTCCAAACAAATTTGTACGGCGAACCAAACCTGTGTTCTATACTCTCTTTATTTTTATTTTTCTAAAACTAGAATGAAGAATATATGCACTAGAGCAAAGTGGACAGCAAATGAGATGGGATTTTCAGACTGATTTTTTCAATTTCCAAGACTGCTAGAATAGTAGGTATTTAAAGGCAAAGAATACCTGTCCGAACAGATGTGAATCTGTCCAAAAGATTCAGATTTGAATTTGAACAGGTAAGGTTTCAAATGAACAGGTGCAAACACTAACTGAACAGATAACTACTGGAAATAAGATCTGTTTTGAAACTGTGAACTCATCAAGCAGTCTTGATCCAAAAGCTCAGAATCTTTGGCGATTATGAGTAGTTTTAGCAGTTAATCTGTTTGAAAATACGGACTAAAATTGGAAGTATATGGACAGGAAATTAATTCCAATTTTGACACAAAATTGGAATTTAATTTCATTAAGAATTTCTAGAAAAAAATTCAAATAAATTTTATCCAAAAAATTAATAATAGAACCGACCCGACCCACACACACCACACGTGCGTCACAAATACCGACGGACGGACGGGCATGACGGCGTGCGTGTGTGGTGGTTTGGGTTAAGGTTTACTTTGTCCATAACTCTTCCCTTCTACAAACTTGGGGTGCTCCTTGGGGCCCAACCCGAGTGCTGTAGTCTAGAACTTATATACACAAAAAAGCTTTCTTAAAGTTTTAATGTGGGACAACCCATTAAACGGAAACCCACATTTAAGTCTTTAAATATCCATTCCTCGAACCCGAAAACGACGTCAACTTTCCATTCACTCATAAATGGTTTTGATGAACCATCTTCACCGTGTGACTTGCCATGCGGCAAGGAACACATCACCTTTTCGGACCTGCCCCAAAAGATATTCGGGGCCCACTCAATTTTGGGCTCAAACATGGCCCAAAATAAGCCTATATTACACAATTTTTCCAATAATCCCCCACATGAATGGAATTTGACGGAGAGAAAATGTGACAACGCGATCTAAGTACAGAGAGTACAGAAATTGAAAATATTCTTCAAAGGATAGGTTGCTTTTGGCTTTGAACCTTCCCTTGTGAGGCACTATCGGATTTACTAGCTAACTAGTGAACATGATGTCTTGAACTATTCAGCCGTTTGTGTAAACCAAGACAATAGAACTCACACAGTATATCCGCAGACATAGTTTAGTTCTCACTATTGTGTTCATTTTGGCCCTGAACAACCTGGTCTTTCATGAGTTCTCTAGAGAATTGTAACCTTTCACAAATCTCATAGAACCGGCCTAGTTCACACTCATGTCGTTGATTCTTATGAAGAGTATCCTGTCACACTCTGCTAGGTTTACCTAGATATAAGAATCATTAAAATTTTACTTAACCTAAAACGCTGAATACATCACTATTTTATCATAGAAATGGGTAGGAGTTAGACTCCCCAGTGATCCTTCTGAGTCGATCACAACTCGATTGTCCCTTTGAACCTAGGTCTTGGGATCTCTAGTCAACTAGATTGGGTTTCCGTTGTGGTAACTCTTATTTAATAGGCTTAAGTCCCATTCCCCTCGATGAATTCTCAACTAACTCTCTTGCTAACCCTTTGGTTAGTGGATCCGCTATGTTGTCTTTAGACTTCACATATTCAATGGAAATAATTCCATTAGAGAGTAGTTGCCTCACGGTGTTATGTCGACGACGAATATGTCGTGACCTACCGTTATACATATGACTCTGTGCTCTACCTATTGCTGATTGACTATCGCAATGTATACATATAGTAGGTACCGATTTTGGCCATATTGGAATATCTTCAAGGAAGTGGCGAATCTATTTTGCCTCTTCCCCTGCTTTGTCTAAAGTTATGAATTCTGATTCCATAGTAGACCTAGCAATGCAAGTCTATTTGGAAGATTTCCAAGATACAGTCGCCCCACCTAGAATAAAGACATACCCACTAGTGGACTTTGAGTCTCTAATATCCGATATCCAGTTTGCATCACAGTAACCTTCAAGTATTGCTGGATATTTAGTATAATTCAGCCAATGTTACGAGTAAATCGAAGATATCTTAGAACCCTTATAATTGCTTTCCAGTGTTCTACTCCGGGATTGCTCGTATATCTACTTAATTTACTAACTACATAAGCTATATCCAGGCGAGTGCAGTTCATCAAGTACATTAAGCTTCCAATAATTTGGGCATACTCTAATTGAGAAATAATTTCATGTACATTCTTAGAAAGAAGCAAATTAACATCTACAGGTGTTCTAGCACGATGATCATCATCTTTGCTGAATTTGTCAAGTATTATCTCAATGTAATGAGATTGTGACAAAGCATATCCTTCTAATGTTTTGGTAATTTTCATACCAAGAATTACATCAGCAATGCCCATGTTCTTCATATCAAAATGTTTATTCAACATTTTCTTAATAGTTTGAATCATATCATTATTACTACCTATGATGAGCATATCATCCACATAAAGACATACAATGACATAACCTTGTCTATGTTTTTAATATAAACACATTTGTCACACTCATTAATTTTAAAATCATTTGACATCGTTGCCTTGTCAAATTTCTCATGCCACTGGTTTGGCAGTTGTTTTAAACCATATAATGATTTAACCAATTTACACACTTTCTTTTCTTTTCTTGGAACAGAAAAACCTTCTGATTGTTCCATGTAAATTTCTTCATTTAACTCACCATTTAAGAAAGCAGTTTTTACATCCATTTGATGAATTTCTACATTGTCTAAAGATGCAATAGCAATTAGCAGTCTAATGGATGTTATTCTAGTAACCGGTGAGTATATGTCAAAGTAATCAAGACCTTCATTTTGTCTAAAACCTTTGACCACAAGTCTTGCCTAGTATTTGTCAATTGATCCATCCGCTTTCATTTTTCTTTTGAAAATCCACTTGTACCCAAGAGGTTTACAACCTGGTGGCAAATCCACCAATTCCTAAGCGTGATTTTGCAAGATGGATTCAACTTCACTATTGGTAGCTTCTTTCCATATAGGAGCTTCAGGACTGGACATAGCCTCTTTAAAAGTTAAAGGCTCATTTTCTAACAAACATGTTAGAAAATCTGGACCAAAAGATTTTAAGGTTCTAGCACGTTTATTATGCCTTAGTTCATCTTCCTCATTTTGATCTTGTTCTTGATCATTACTAGTAATAGCATCCAAAGATCTTTTATTAGTACTAGTCTCTTGTCTAATCTTATTGAGAAGCACATGTTCAAAGAAAGATGCATTCCGAGATTCAATAATAGTATTTACATGCATTTCGGAATGTTCTGATTTATGAATCAAAAACCAATATGCACTACTATTCTTAGCGTAACCAATGAAAATGCAATCAATGCTGTTAGAACCTATCTTAGTCTTTTTAGGACTAGGAATAGCTACTTTAGCCAAACACCCCCACACTTTTAAGTACTTGTAGGATGGTACTCTTCCATGCCACAATTCGTAAAGTGTTTGATTCACTTTCTTTTGGGGTACTTTATTAAGTATATAATTAGCAGAAAGTATTGCTTCCCCCCACAAGTTCTGAGGTAATCCAGAATTTATTAACATTGCATTCATCATTTCTTTTAAATTCCTATTTTTCCTTTCAGTATTTCCATTTTGCTGAGGTGAGTAAGGAGCGGTAGTTTGATGAATTATTCCATGTTCTTTACAAAACTCACCAAAAAGTGATTCATATTCACCACCTCTATCACTTTTAAGTTTTTTGATTTTCTTACCAAGTTGATTTTCAACTTCATTCTTATATTGAATGAAAGTTTCCAAAGCTTCATCCTTGAATTGAATTAAATAAACATAACTATATCTAGTATAATAATCTATAAAAGTGATTAAATACTTTTTCCCACCTCTAGTTTGAATTGATTTAAAATCACAAATGTCACTAGGAATTAATTCAAGTGGTTTTGTACTTCTTTCAATTGCGTGAAAAGGAGGTTTAGATAATTTTGCCTCAACACAAATTTCACATTTATAATTTGAATCAATGTCAAATTTAGGTAAACATTGCATATTAATTAATCTACGTAAAGATCCATAATTAACATGTCCTAGTCTACCATGCCATAAATTTGAAGACTCAAGCAAGTAAGAAGAAGATGTATTTTTATTAATAACTGAGGGTACAACGGTCATTACATTCATCTTGAAAAGGCCATCAGACATGTAACCTTTTCTTACATACATCCCACTCTTAGTAAGTACAAATTTATCATTCTCAAACACTAGCCTAAACCCATTTTTACTCAACAAAGATCTGGAAACAAGATTATTGCGAATGTCCGGTACATGCAGCACATTGTTGAGAGTGAGTTCCTTTCTAGATGTCATCTTCAGAACAATCTTCCCTTGTCCTTCAACTTTGGAAGTTGAGGAGTTGCCCATAAAAATTTATTCACCATTGTCCACTGCAGAATAAGATGTGAACATCTTTTTGTCAGCACAAATGTGGCGAGTAACACCAGTGTCCACCCACCATTCTTTAGGATTTCCGACAAGATTTTTTTTTGGAAACGATTGCAGAAAGATTAATGTCATCTACACCATTGGAAATATTGTCCACTTCGGTCATATGGGCTTGAGCAGGCTTCTTGCTTGTTCTTCTTTTGCTTTTGCCTTTGCTACGGCAATCTTTGGCCCGATGTCCCTCTTTGTCACAGATGTAACACTTACCATTAAACTTGTACTTTTTTATTTTCCCCTCCTTGTGATGAACTTTCTCCATAAGACTTTCGTTTCTTGGTTTTTGAAGTATGTTCTACCACATTTGCCTTAGACTCCATAGGATGGTTACTAGCCCGCTTTTCAAAATTGCGATTGTCCTCCTCAATCCTCAAACGCATAATTAATTGTTCTAAAGACATTTCTTTGCGCTTGTGTTTGAGGTAGTTCTTGAATTCCTTCCAGCCTTGTGGTAATTTCTCAATTAAGGCTGCAACTTGGAAGGATTCACTAAGAGGCATGGCTTTTGCATGAATGTCATGCAGAATGAGTTAGAGATCTTGAACTTAGCTGATCACTGTCTTAGAATCAACCATTACAAAGTCCAGAAATTTGCCAACCACAAATTTCTTTGAGCCGGCATCTTCCATTTTGTACTTTTTCTCCAAAGACTCCCAAAGTTCCTTTGCAGTCTTGATAGGACTGTAGACGTTATATAATATGTTGTCAAGTCCGTTCAAGATGTAGTGCTGGCAAAGGAAATCAGCATGTTTCCAGGCATCAACCGTAGCAACCACTTGTCGGTTGGTTTCACCCTCTTTCAAAATAGGAGCATCCTCACGGAGGAAACGAGCCAGGTTCAGAGTTGTAAGATAGAGCAACATTTTCTGTTGCTATCTATTAAAATCAGTTCCTGAGAACTTTTCTGACTTCTAACCGTGATTTACCAGTACTGTCACAACAGGAGAGGGGGTTGGCGCAATCGTAGCCACCACACTAGTACTTGTTTGAGCATTTGTTTCAGTAGTCATGAATTCTAAATTATAAAACAAAATTAGAATTAGAATTTATACTACATAGAAAATTAATTCAAATTCACAGAATTAAATTCTGTAAAAATAAAAAAAAAACAAGAATGTAACTTTTATTTTTCAATTAATTTGGAAATAAAGTAAAATTTATTCAACCAAATTAATTCCACGCAGAAAATTAGATTTATGTAACACTTCAATAATTAAAAAAAAAAAAACTGAAACAAAATTTTTGTAATTAATGAACACTCAAAAAATAATTTCTAAAAATCAAAATTAATTTCTGACAAAATTCCACAAATAAATATTCTGAATTGTTAATGACACCAGTATATTACTACTAGTTGTTAAAGAAAATAGATAGTGTATTACTACTATCTGTCAAATAGCATATAATCACTATTTGTTTTTCCAACCAGAATATTATATTATAAATTCACAAAAAATAATTTCTATAAAAGAAGAAAGAGAAAGGGAAACAAACGAAAAATTCTGTAAACAGAATAATTCGAATCTGTCTTAAGATTGTTGGAACAATCTTCTGTGTAAATAAAATAAATTGAAACTAATTCAAACAAAATAAAATAAAACTTACAGAATTTATTTTTTCAAACCAAAGAAAAATAAAAGACCAAGTCGAGTGTGTGATACTCTGTCCTTAAGACAGATTCGCCCCGCTGTGGTGCTTGCGGTTGAGTGGCGTCTATCTCTTAGGATACAATGATCTTCACAAAATTGTTGTAGCACTCCAAACAAATTTGTATGGCGAACCAAACATGTGTTCTATACTCTATTTTTTTTTCTTTAAAACTAGAATGAAGAATATATGCACTAGAGCAAAGTGGATAGCAAATGAGATGGGATTTTCAGACTAATTTTTTTTTGTTTCCAAGACTGCTGGAACAGTAGGTATTTATAAGCAAAGAATACCTATCCGAATAGGTGTGAATCTGTCCAACAGATTCAGATTTGAATTTGAACAGGTATGGTTTCAAATGAACAAGTGCAAACACCAACTGAACAGATAACTGCTGGAAATAAGATCTGTTTGAATTGTTTGAACCTGTCAAACAGTGCAGATTCGAAGCAATAACTGCTGGGCAATTATGAGTAGTTCTAGTAATTAATCTGTTTGAAAATATGGACTAAAATTGGAAGTATATGGACAGGAAATTAATTTCAATTTTGACACAAAATTGGAATTTAATTTCATTAAGAATTTCTAGAAAAAATTCAAATAAATTAATATTAGAACCGACCCGACCCACACCTGCGCTTGGCACGGCCGGCGGCGCGCGTGTGGTGGTTTGGGTTAAGGTTTACTTTGGCCATAACTCCTCTCCTCTACAAACTTGGGATGCCCCTTGGGGCCCAACCCAAGTGTTGTATTCTAGAGCTTATATACACAAAAAAGCTCTCTTAAAGTTTCAATGTGGGACAATTCATTAAAAGAAAACCCACATTTAAGTCTTTAAATGTCTATTCCTCGAACTTGAAAACGACGTCAACTTTCCATTCACTCATAAATGGTTTTGACGAACTATCTTCACTGTGTGACTTGCCATGCGGCAAGGAACACATCGGCTCTTCGGACCTACCCCAAAAGACGTTCGGGGCCCACTCAATTTTGGACTCAAAGATAGCCCAAAATAAGTCTATATTACACCATTTTCCCAACAATTTCAAATCATCATAATCAAAACCCAGAAAAACCATCTAAAATCTCAGTAAAATGGTCTTGCAACATTCGCCGGAAAATGAAGCAGGTAATCGTCTCTTTTTTTTTTTAACAACTCTATACATGCACTACTCCACCCCTCACTGCCACTGACTGTCAATTTTTTTGAACTTATCCTCACTCTTATTTCTTAATTTATATTTAATTAGGCACTCACTCCATAAACCAAAGTCTCATTTTTGTTGCATCAAAAGTTCAAGCGTTTTTCTACTTTGCCCAAAAGGACAAAAGTAAACACAATGACCAAAATAGGGAGAAATAGCATCACTCTACTTTTAATTTTATTTTTTATGAAGTTACAAGAGTTTCATCTTCATTTACTTTTACTTTTATAGTTGAAATTATCTACTTTGGAAAAAACTGCCAATATTACTGAAAAATGTCCCGAGGCTTTCTTTCTTTACTCACCTCAAATTTAATGTTATTTCATTTTAGAACCTAGGTCAAAATTGTTATGAAATGATTTTTTATCTTATTTTTTTATAATTCTATATCAGTTCATTGGACCAACTAATTGGAAGGCCAGTTTCACCGTCCACTAGCAGGGATCCCAATTAAAGTCGAGATAAAGCCCATATGGATTGACCCAAAAAAATTATTTACACTTAAGAAGTTTTGAACTTGAGACTTTAAAAGAAGCACACTTCTAGAAAATGATTACTTGGCCCATGCAAAGAATGAAAAAATGAATTAATCACTTAAAATATTAGTTTATTTTGTTAATAAAAATAATGTATTAGTTGGTCATACTAAAAATAATGAAATATGAATTTCATAGCATTTAAATATTAAGAAAAAGTGATATTTTTGAAAAATCAATTTCTAGGACACATTATTTGTTCGTGAAAAAACAAGGAAAAAAAATTTATGGGGTACTTACAAAAAAATAAAAAATAAAAATCCCAAGGTTTCACTATAGCGACCCCGGTCTTTCTCCAGTTGGTTGTTGTATCCGGACTTAGGTTCCGTGGATTCTATTATTATATATTTGTTGTTGTCGTCCTTTAATTCCTTATTTTTGAGTTATAGGATGTGTTGTCGCCCTTTAATTCCTTATTTTTGAGTTATAGGATGTTTTGGGCAGGTTGGGAGTGTTTGGGAGCAAAGGGTTGCTGCCCAAAATTTTGGCCCTTCGCTTGAGTGAGCAGTTTGTTGCTCGAGCGAGATCTTTGTTTTTGGTCCTTTGCTCGAGCCAGGGTTTCTTCGCTCGAGCGAGAGACTGCATCTGGGCATTAGACCTGAGGGCTGTATTTCTTGGCTCGAGCGAGATTTCCTTCGCTCGAGCGAGCGAGGTGTATGTTTTCGAGTTCTTCGCTCGAGCGAGCATTCTGTCGCTCGAGCGAGCATTCTGTCGCTCGAGCGAGCTTTTGGGTTGCAGACCTGAAGCTTTGAGTTTTTGGCTCGAGCGAGACTTCCTTCGCTCAAGGGAGCTTTCTTGTGTCTGGTCGCTTGAGTGACCAATCCTTCACTTGAGCGAGCCTGTTTAATATAAATATGCAGCAGCGTTTTTAACATCTTTTTTTCTTCCTCTTTTGTTTTAAAAACCCTAGGTCCGTGTTCTCTCTCCATCCACTCACCTTCTCTCTTAGGTTTCATCTATTTTTTAGGGTGTTTCTACTCTAGGTCCTTTATTATAAAGATAGAATGGGTTGAGGGCTTCGTTTTAATCTAAAGAACTTGGGATTTGGAGTGCGTTGGTCTTTGGTCTTCATCTTCGTTTGGGTTCTAACTTTGAGGTAGGGATACCCTACTCCATACTATAGGTTTTGTCCTAAGTTTTGGTCATTTTGATATGTAACGCCCTCAAAATAACAACATAAAACCCAACAATATAGACATGCATTAATATATAAAAGATCCACATTCTTCCATTAACAGAGTCTCATTACGAAAGTATTACATGTTAACAACAAAAGCAAATGCCCTAAGGGCTTACAGCTTTCCAAGTTAACACTTGGTTACAAAAAGGTAGAGTACTAACTCATTTACACATTAAGCCCTTGGCTTGAATTTACATGTAATACATCAAAAGAAAGACAACAAAAGTCTGCCTCGCCCCTAGCCTCCCAAGCTATGTCCTTGGAGGTGGCATGCTGCTTGTACCTGAAAATGATGTTCTCATATAGGGTGAGCCACAGCCCAGTAGAAATATACTAAACCAATTATGAACAATGACTAAAAGATTAGCAGTTGATAGATGGTCAACACTGATACATCCACTTATATTACATTTCGATTACATGACCTACAAGTCTATGTTACCTTCCGCTTTCCATTTTCGACAAATAAGCATACTAGCTATGTCATCACATTAACCGATAAGCATATAAGCTATATCAACACCTCAGCAAGTAAGTATAAGAACTATATCACACAACAGGAGATAAGTAGAGGAGCTATATCTACTCTTCTCTAGACAAGCATATGAGCTTTATCTACACTTCTCAAAGATAAGCATATGAGCTGTATCTTCACTTCTCTAGACAAGCATATGAGCTGTATCTACGGAGTACATCCCCCATCTCCTCCAAACACTATCCGGTTTAGAGGTACATCCCCCATCTTCCCCTAAACCGCGGAGTACATCCCCCATCTCATCCTCTACACAAAATGCATATAAACACATAGGTTCTATATACAATCAATCAATACATAAAGTTAATGTATTCTATCAACCGTCATACTCTATGACACATTCCATTGATTAGTTTCAATTTGCCTAATCATCATGCATTGTCTACAACAATCAAGACTACCCTCCACCGGTAGCCCAAAGCAGTTATTTCTAAACAGAAATTAAATACACAAAATGGATATTTAATCAACATTTCAATTAGGTGAGTAATAATTAATCTAACAACACCCTTTATTCTCATACATCTCTAATCTCAGCATTCCACTTTAATTCCTTATTTCTCATAATTAATTAATCCAATTAATTAATCAATGTAATTAGGGCATTTTCCATAATTAACATTACCACCCTTAGGTTCCATTTTCTATCACTATTTCAACATTAAACCCATGTTTCTACACCAAACATACCTCTAGAATTATTATAAATAAAACCCCAACTTTTGTAAAATTTCACAAAGGCCCAAAGTTTTCTCAAAATTGCACAACAACTTCCAACACATCAAAATGCTAAAATTTAAAGACAAAATCCATAAAGAGGAGTAGGATATCCCTACCTCAAAGTTTGAGCTCAAAAGGAGATGAAGACCCAACACCCAACTTGCTCCAAAACCAAATATTTTCAAATTAAATCGAAGCCCAAGTCACCCTCTATCTTTTTAACAAAGCACTTAGGGTAGATTCACACTCTAGGGAGATGATTTCTTAGATAGAAGACAAGTCTAGAGAGAGAGGCTCTCAAATTTAGGGTTTTAAGATGTAAAAGTTTTGAAAAAATGAAGTTTGATTCGGCTGCTGTGAACTGATATAAACAGGCTCGCTCGAGCGAAGACTTGGTCGCTCGAGCGACCAGACACAGAAAACCCTAGCTCGAGCCAAGAAAGTCTCGCTCGAGCCAACAACACAGAAGCTCGCTCGAGCGAAGAAAAATCTCGCTCGAGCTAAGAACTCAAACCTTCAGGTCTGCAACTAGACGCACGCTCGAGCGACAAACTGCTCGCTCGAGCGAAGACCGAACCAGATCGCTCGAGCGAAGAAAAGCTCGCTCGAGCAAAAAACTACTACTCTCAGGTCCGACTGAGACGCAGACGCACGCTCGAGCGAAGGAGTACCTGGCTCGAGCCACCATACACAAAACTCAACTCTCGCTCGAGCGACCGAATCCTCGCTCGAGTGAAAGCCCAAAAATCTGGGCAGCAACTCTTGGTTCCCAACACAACCAACCTGTAACAAACCTGCCCAACACATCCTATAATTCAAAAACAAGGTATGAAAGGATGTAAACAAGATAACAACCAACTACTAACATCCACAGACACATGACCGGATCACTGTACAACAAGGGGAAAAAACCGGGATCGCTATATGATATGTTAGTGTCGTTTGGTAATTTTGGGAAAAACTAGGGTTTGTATTATAATTTGAGAAATAGGGAATTGTTCATATATTAAATTACATGTGATTGTGAATCATGAAAAAATGACATTGGTAGTGTCAAATTGAGAAAATTGAACCTTAGGGTTGATTTTGAATAAAGGGGGAAAAACCCTAACTGTTGTAATAAATTAATTTGTATAATTAATTTTGGAAAAAATTGTGGAATTAAGTTTAATTCATGAAATTGGGGAACTATGGGATTAAATGGTGTAGTTGGATAGTTTAGTCACTCACCTATGAAAATGTTGAGTTTACATTTGTTGATACATTTATTTCTTGTTTAGAAATAACTGTTTTGGGCTATCGGTGGAGGATAGTTGTGATTGTTGTAGACATTGCATGTTGATTAGAGAAAACTGAAACTAATCTCATTGAATAAGTCATTGAATATGACGATTGAATTAATACAGCAAATACGTGTATTGATTGAATATTGTGTATGACAAGTGTTTAATACATTGTATATACATATTGTTTGGGAGAAGATAGGGGATGTACTCCATGGTTTAAGGGAAGATAGGGGATGGACTCTTAAACCTATTTAGGAGGAGAAAGGGGATGGACTCCATTAGTACAGCAATTATGTGTACTTATTGATTTATGGAAGTGTTTTAATATGAGCCTTAGTCTCATTTAAATTGTTGATATTGGAAGTAACGTTAACGTGAGATGTAGTCTCATTTTATAGTCTGGCCAAGTTCTGAGCCATGTCCGTATAATTGGAAAGTTGAATAATAACGGAAAGTGAAACATGTCATGGACATTATTGTCATGAAACTGTATAGTGATATAATGAATTTATAAGTGTTAACCATCTATCGAATGCTATTGCTTTAGTCAATTCTTATATTTGATTTAGTATATTTCTGCTGGGCTGTGGCTCACCCTATACGGGAACATCATTTTCAGGTCCAGGTGATATGCTAGCTCCAAGGACTTAGCTTGGAAGGATTTGGATTTGAAGACTTGTTTTTAGTTATTTGTTTTATTTTGATATTACGTGTAAACTCAAGTCCAGCGCTTAATTTGTAGTTGAGTTAGTACTCACGTTTTGTGTTCAAGTGTTGGCTTGGAAAGATGTAAGCCTGTATGGCAGTTACTTTCGTTGTTATGTGTAATGTCTTTTAATAAGAATACTCTGATGAATGGAATAATGTTTTGTTTTCTTTCACCAATGCATGTCAATATTGTGTATATTATGGGTTTATTTTGAGGGCATTACATTCACTCTTATAATAAAATAAATCTTGAATTTTTTATTTTGGTAATTTAAATCCTATACTTTTAATAAGTTTTCAAACTAAATTATTTGTCTATTTTTGTTCAGTAAAAAAAAAATTAAAAAATAAAATATTTTAATCATTAAATTCAACTACACAATGTATTTTAGACATTTTAAGTATACCGAGTTTAAAGACTAATTTTTTTTTTTTTCTGTCGATTTTGGTTTAGATGAAAAAATAAATTAAAAGATTAAAATTTAAATTGACAAAATTAAAAATTTAAGATTTAATTTATTATAAGAATTAAACATTGGAATTTTTTTTTTTAATGTAATTACCCCCAAATTTAATGTTCTAATAAGAATGATGGCCTGATAGAAATATAAGCGGACGAGGATTTGCAAGATCATATAAGAAGCTTTTTTTAAGCCCTTTCTCAACTTAAAAGCCTAAACTAGAGCTAACCACAAAAATCATAAAAATCTCAAACAGGTCCAATCTAAGCCAAATTGTACGAGTTTAAGAAACTTTTAGATACCGTTTGGTAGAATTTTAAAATTATGATTTGAGAATAGAGTTGTATTTTAAATTTGTGAGCTTTGGAATTATGATTTAAATTTGAAAAATTTATTTGGTTATGAGTTTTTGAAAAAAGTTTTGAATTGAGTTTGAAATTTTTGATGTGACATATGATATTTGATTAAAAAACTTACAACTTATTACCAAATACACAATCCAAAATTCTATTAAAAGCTCATAAATTTTTTTTAAAATAATCTAAAAATATTTAAAAAAAAAAAAAAAAAAAAAAAAACTATTCGGGTCAACCAGCCGAACGTCCGGGGGGATAACCGGGTAGACGAGTTTTCAAACGCAGATGTGGAATAAATTTTGAAAGTTGTATCCAAACAGAGGGTTCACGTGAAAGGGTAGAATTATAATTAGAACACTGCACCAAACATAGCCTAAATTTTCAATTCTAGCCTCACTTTTTTCACACA